>VWZS01007989.1:512618-539522 GCA_013397075.1 Rhabdornis inornatus
CTCCGCCGCGGCTGCGGCTCCCCCCGGCTGAGAGAGCCCCAAAAGCGGCCGCTCCCTCCGTGGGTGCCCCTTCCCGTGGCCGCGCTCCCACCCACCTTCGAAGTCGGAGATGATGCCCTCCAGGTGCGCGCTGACGGCCGGGTCGGCCATGGCGGGGCGCGGGGCGCTGCCCCCCGGCTCGGCGCTGCTGCGAATGGCGGAGGGCGAGCGGCTGCGGCCGCCCCTCGCCCCGNCCGACCCCCGCCCCGCCCCGATGGGTGCGGGGGGTGCGAGGGGCACCCCCGGGCTGTGCCGGCTGCCAGCGCGTCCCGCATCCCCCCTGTGCCCGCCGTGCCCCCCGGGGAATGCTGTGCCTCTGGGAACGAACCAGCGCTGCCCCGCCGAGGGTGGCACCAGCCCCGCACCGGTGGGTCAGTCCCCCGGCACTGGCGAGCCTTTCACTTCTCGGTTTACCCTTGTTTGGAAAGGGACAGCTCGGCCACGCTCGATTTTATAATTCCTCAAAATCAAGCCAGCGCTGTGCTAACGCACCACTGCCAAATCCAAGCAGCCTGCTCTGGAAAACCATCACCGCAGGAGCAGCAGGGGATGTAAAACTTGCCCCGATGCTGAGCACTCCATGCTGCCACAGCTCCCTCCACTCCAGCCCGAGCCAGCGAGGAAAACGCCAGCTCTGGCCTCGACACCAGCCCCTTCCATGACTCCGCCGCCTCTTCCCCACCTCTCACACCCTCCCAGGTTGAGCACCTCGCTATCTGATGCTTCTCCCTTCCGGTGTTGATTCAGATCCTGCCCTCTTGACCCTCTTTTCATCCTCCACGCCCTGTGTTTTAACAGCATCATTTTAAAGTGATGATACCCCCTGAAATGTGTCCAGGCACATCAACAGGAAAGGAAAAATGAGTGGGTTGGGCTTTTAGTCCACTGTGGGTGAACCATAAAGGAAAATTATGCAAAACAGTAGTACAGTTACTGTCTGTTACTGCAGAAAGTATGAGTTTCACCACAGATGCCACCCTTTTAATTTCACATGTTTAAAGTCTGCAAACACCACAGACTCCCCCAGAGTGTACAATGAACCAGAAAATGAAACCAACAGTGCCAATTTCCCAGACTCAACAAGCTCCAGGTTTTCTGTGCTGCCCAAGGAAAGGCATTACTTGAAAACATGAGAACTGTTTAAATAATCTTGAGAACACACCTTTACAACAGAAGAATGGTATTTTAAGGTAGTACAGTGGGTTTCCTCTCCTCTGGCAGGCAGCAGTGCTCAGCTCTTTCATTTTCACTCTCCTCGTGGTGTCAGAAACAAACGTAGCAGAGCAGTGCAGGGAGGAACAGCTCTGCATCACAACTGGAAACAAAAATGCCTTTCCATGCAGTACACTGACTGCACAGCTGCTTGGTGTCATCCTGGCTGAACACCATCAGGAGAGCAGGAATGACCACAGACCTGTGGCTCCCGTGACACTGAGCTCAGCACCCGGGTGCCAGGTCCCTGCTGTCCCCACCGCAGGGAATGGTGGCAGCTGCCACACTGAACAGCACCACAGAGGGCTGACCCACCTCACTGGCATGGATCTTTGAAAGAAAGTGTCTTTATTTTTCTCCTCCCAAGCGCCCTGATAAAGGTCACATCCGCAATCCATTTCCAGCAGGTAAAAATGTAGCTGTCAATAATTAGCTTGTTACCGAGTGAGAAAAAAGTTTCACTTAAAAATCATGGATGACTCGCCCACTGGAAGAACAGAGCCTGGATTAGCCTTCTACAAAATCTGTTAAACATCCTCATCACACACCCTCATCACAAAGTTGTAGAATGGGTTTAAGGCAGGGAAAAAACGAACTAAGCAAGACAAACTAAAAATCCTTATTGTAAAGATTTTAAAAGAGCAATACAAGCAATCTGAGGATTTTTTGTCCTTCTGAGTCTACTCCCTTGCCAATCCCATAAGATTCAATGTGAGAGCCTCTGCTTGGAGTTTGGAGGCACTCTCTGAACTAGGTCACACAGGGATTGGTGTGATGCTGTGATGGGGACACCGTTTTTGAGGTCAACAGGAGGAAAGAAGAAGTAAGCCACTAGAAAAAAACCACAAAACATTCTTGATGGACTGTGGTAGGGAGCGTCACAATAATGTCTGCTGGTCTCGTGAAGAAGCTCAAAGCACTCTAGCAGAAGAGGCTGAGGCAGTTTGGGTCAGTCCCAGCTCCCTGGGTCACTCTGCACTTCCCAAGCAAAGGCAATGTTATCATCCTGGATCTAATAAAAGTTTAGCAAATCAAGCGGCCGGGAGGCGAGCCCTGAGAAGTGTGAAATAAAATATCCGGGCTAGAAGTAGGAGTTCCTCTTCATTAAAACCAGCTGGGGCATATTGCACCCATGTGCACCTAAGGCACTGAGAGAGGGAGAGAAAGATGGAAAATTACAGCAACTAAAGAATAACAAGAATATCCAGAGCTCTAACAGTAAATATTTAAAGCAGCAAGGTATGTAAACAGCTCACCCCATAGCACATACCCCAAGCGCCTGCTGGTAGAAGAGGAGCAAGCTTTCCTCCAGAGGCATAAGCCCATCCTTCTCTCTCTTGGAGATTTTCTTGCCCTTTTATCTCATTGAGCCATGTCAGAAGCACAGCTTCACAAGAGCATCAGACCAGAAAAATCATCCCCTTGACCAAGCTGCACATAACCAAACTCCATCTGGTTTTCTACCTGCATCCTCAACCCAAAAGCTTATGTTTAGCTAAATCCTTCTTCTAGAAAGGCAGGCAACCCTGAGAAGCTGAGCCCCCATCCCAGAGGGATGGAGAACGTGTCTCCTCCCCTGGAATTGGTTTTTGGGGTTCCCTGGCAGCATAGCACCAGTGTGTGTTGTGCTGCTCAGCCAAACGCAGTTTCAGCACAGCCTCTTCTTTGCCCTTTCCAGGCAGATTGAGGACCCTGAGACTTCTCCTGACAAAAGATCTCCCACAGTGATCACATCATCTACACTGCCTTTGATAAGGCAATCAGGTTCTGCTCCTTCTGTCCCTGTGGCAGGGATTTCCTTCAGTCACTTATCTGGCTTTCCTGCTCCTTTCTCCAGACATATCACAGGTGTTTGTAATTACATTTTAATTTTTATCTTAAAAGAGAAAGAACTCCCTTTTCAAAAGGAAGACAGCAGATCACATCTCTTCTGTCCCTTGCTGCTCCCCTTGCTCACACAACTGAGGGTCTCACTCACTGTTTTTACTGTACCAGAAGCCTCACCTGAAGCTCCTGCTTTGATAAGACCTTTGGGATCCTCTACACAGCAACTGCTGCCCAAGATAAAATTCCTCTTCTCCAAAGCACTGGCTGCAGGAGAATTTTAGGTAAATATTTTCCTTTCTGTGTTACATTACAGTAGAAATATTTCTTGTTTCCTTACTGTTCCAGGCCACCACTGACTGCCCAGCCCTTTCTCCTTCACCATCACTCTGCTCCTCAGATGAGCAAGAAATTTCCTGCAAAGCTGTTTTATTGGTCTAGAAGTGATTTCCTGCCCCCAGAAAGGCAGTCTGTAAAATCTGCTGATCACTCAGTTACAGGTACCAAGCTAAAAATGGATTGATGCCACAAGAGCTGGCAGATGCAAGAAACTTTAATCCTTTTTCTCTGGGTGCTTCACCCCTGGGCTCTCCTGCTCTGCAGCAGGGATGTGCCTCGAGAGCTTTTCCAGATCTCAGCTCAAACTCCCCCAGGAGCAGCCAGTGCTGGCCACAGCCTCTGTCCTGGCACGGGTGTGGCACACCACAATGCAACCAGACTTAGAAAGTCACTTCAAGTAGAAAAAAAATCGTAAGAGAAAAAAAAAAGCAACCAAACAAGGAGATGGCAGGTAGCAGCTTTAGAAGACCCTTTAACAGGCTAAGGTGAAAACCCATTTCAAACAGCACTGTGCACTTTCCTTCCAGGCTGCTAAGAATGCAGATTTTCAGGCAGATTTTCTTCCTCCCACAAGTCAAGGTTTTTCTGAACCGGCAGCTCTTATCGGTCTCTCAATCTGCTGCAGTCATGAGCCTGATCAGGCTGGGTTAGACCGGGGCCATGAGTCATTGTGGCTACCTGAGCCTTAAAACATCTCCTACACAAAAGTGAGTAATTCACCCACAGGATCTTCCCCTTCTTCCTCGCATTTTAATTAGAAAACAAAACTCTTTATTGATTATGGCCTCTTCCATCAAATGCTTTGAGGCTTACAGACCAAAATTACTATGTAGGAGCAGCTAAATATCATTATTATTAACCACTCAGTGTTTCTTTGAGAGCCCAAATACCTTTCCTTGCTGTTCATCACAGGTGAAAGCTCCATCCCAGCCTTTATGGGAAGGTGCAGGGGATGGGTGGAGGCACTTGCAGGGTGAGACACCAACCCCAGTGTGCTGAGGGCATCACCTCCAGCTCAGCACTGGGCAGCTCTGGCTGCAGCATCCCCTCGGCAGCACCAAGGCAGGGTCACAGGGAGAGACAGGTTTGTAATCACCCAGACCAGGCAGGTTCTAAAGGTGGAGGAATGGTGAGTCACAGCTCTTCTCTCCAAGCCAGAAATAAAGGCTGCTGCCATTACCTTCCCCTCCTCTCCTCTGCTCCTTGCAGCTGCTGAGTTCTGCCCCAAAACCATCTCTGCATCCAAACCCACCTGGAAGAGCTGCAGTCATCTCCATATGGCAGGTGGGGGAACTGAGGCACAGAACAGCTGTCACTCAGAATCAGGGAGCTGGCAATCATCAGAGCAGAGCTGGCAAATCATCAGAGCAGAGCTGGCCGTGGCAGGGAGCCGTGCTGGGAGCCCCCACTCCTTGGGAAGTGCTGCTGTCACTGCCTGGGGACGAGGGGACTCCGGAAGGAAAATCAGACACGGTTCCCATCCCCTCCGCCCATGGTTTCGTGGAGATGACGGCATGAATCCAGCCCTGACTACGCAGGAATTGTCATGAAAAGAGGCTCCTTCCCAAGGTTCCAGGATCTTCCTGCTTCCCAAGGGTAGGAAACATGGGGAGGACAGACGCACTTCAGTGCTAGTCACACTTCCCTTCCTCCACAAGGAAACCAAGAGCATGGGAAAAGCTAAAATAATTCAAAATAGGTTTGCTAATTTGAGATTTGTGGGTAACAAACTGATTTTTTTTTTTTTTTTTAAGAAAATGCTGCTGGATCTCATCCTTTAGTGCCACAGAGCCGGGATCTGCACAGGAAGGGGCAGGTAACTTTGAAGACTGGATAACAGGAAAAGGACAAAATCTGGAAGAATGGCAGATAAAGGCTTTTAATAAAGTTTTTGCTCATGAAAAGAGCCTCAGCACAAAGGACCTCACTGCCCCAGTAGGTCCTAGCACTGCCCCAGTAGGTCCCAGCATGACCACAAGTCTCCAATGTCACAAAATTAAAGTGAGTAACTCCTAAAATGTATTAAATGAGAGACTTTTAGCAGCAAAGCAGAAACCATGAGAGCTCAATCGTGAGCCATCCTGGGTACCCAGCATCACTCACACCCCACAGGAAGGCAGAGAGGGCATGGGGCTGCCATCACCCACAGATGCACCACAGGGAAGAGCTGCTATGGGCAAAGATCACCGTTGCCAAAGGAACCAAAAAACCCCAATCCAACCCCAAATATGGTTATGGTATAAACAGGTCAATAAGAGCGGAACTGAGAAGATTTTAAAGGGATAAGGTAAAAAGGGACTGATGTGAAATCAAGTGAGCAAAAGGCCAAAGAGGTTTCTGCTCGTAGGAGATTAAATATGACACGAGGAAGGAGAAGGTCCCTGAACCTACAGCTTCTCAGATATTCAGTGTACAAACAGGGCATGCAGCAAACTCGGTGTTCTGGGACAGCCTGGAGCTGAGAAGCCCCATAGGAGCTGCATGGGTGAGGAACAAGCACAGACAACCACAGCCCCTTCTCCCCACCCAGCAGGGACAGAGCTGTGAAGATCAAAGCTTGCCTTCCTGTCAGGTTTAACCCCATTAAACCAGCACACAGAGGAGGTACCAGCCTGCTCTGCACAGAGCAAGGGATGCATCACTTGTGGTTACACTGGGCACGGAGGGGGAGCACCAACATCCCTCCCCTCACCCTCCTAACCTGGAGACAGAGCTGGATCTGTCCTGGTCCCACTGTGCTCACCCTTGATGGTCCCAAACACCTCCCTAGGGATTGATGGGGTCACTCAGACCTATCTCAGTGCCAAGGTGGGATTCAAGCCAGGGGCTTGCCTGCAGGAAGGATGCTGTGGGTCAGCACCCTCTGTGCTGGGCTCCATCCATGGCTGGGCTGGGGGGCACAGCTCTGCCCCTCCCACACCCTCCATGGACTGTGAGCCTCATCCCCTCCCAGGAGCACTCCATCAGCCCATTGCTGGAGGTCTGCATGCACAGGTTGAGCTCACTGCGGTCCCATCACCCCACACCAGCACCGTGGCCCCGCCCAAAGCATTTCATGCCAAGACAGTGATTCCTGTCATTGTGAGTGCTGAGAGCATGGAAAGGGAAATGCTGCCCGAGCCTGGGCCAGGCACATCATCCCAGCCACCCTGGGCTCCAGGAGGGCTGTGGTGTCCCCACGGCTCTGGTGCAGTGCTGGCAGCCCACGTGCCTGGGAGGGGAGCAGGGCAGGGAAGGGAAACACAGTCCCTGGTGTTATTAAACAGCAGGGGACACTTGCAGAGGAAGGAAATGGAAAGAGGATCAGGAACTGCATCTGTCTGAACCTAAAACAAAGCCAGTCTCAAGCTCTTGTTCTTCTCAGTTCCAGGTCAGACTTTTCTAAGAACCTGGGAGGTGCAATTTAGGATCCAAGCAGAAAACTGACTTAATTACTTTAATTATTTTTTTTAATTAATTATTAATTGCTGCTTTTGAACATTAAGGCCAAACAGGCACAGAACTCAGTGTCTCATGACAGCACAGATGTTTTAATAGAAACAAGAGGCTTCAGAAACCTTGTTCATCCTTAATGAGTTTAACACACACAGGGCTCAGCACATTTCCTTTGGAAAACCTTCCTGTGTGCTTAACTCCAGAATGAATTGCAGTGCCTGGGCCCTGAGGTAGGGAACACCTTTTCACTGCTTGCACCCTCCTGGTAACTGCAGGGGGGGAAGAGAAGGTGAGGATCAGTTAGAACATTGAATCCCTTGGAAAGAGGCCATTTCCAGCACTGTCAACTTCCCAGCAGCCCCTAATTAGGGAGAATTTGCAGGGATAAATAAACTGGCAGTGCTACATGTGTGCACTCCACTTCCAGATGTGCATGTTTCATTTCCACATGGTGTCCGAGGCAGGGCTGGAAACTCCACCCCCGCACAGCAAGGGGAGGAGGCGGCACAGCCCAGCCCCTCTGCAGCCCCAGGGGCACAAACCCCACACCATCCTGCCTCCCCCACACATCCCAGCTGCCTTGGGCACTGCTCTTCACCCCTCCAGTGCTCCCCATGCCTCTCCCATCACACGTGGCCACCAGAGCCCACGGGACCCTCCCAACCCCACTGCAGGGCAGGGCATGAGCTGGAAAATCTCCTCTTGCAGCCCCTGCTGCTCCCTCAGCCGCCTGCTCACGACCTTTTCAACCCAAAACTTTCCAGTCATAAATATACCAGCCTCATGGCAGGAAACTTGCTTTTCTTATGCTTCTCCCCTGCTTCTCACAGAGCCATTTCCAGCAGCTCATGCTCCCTGCGCCAGCCCCCAGTTGTTTCTCTCAGCTCCTCCAAGATATTCCAGGCATGCAGCAAAATCTGCTGCAGCATAAAGACCACAAAACTCCCTGTAAAGGCTCAGGAAGCACCACGAGCTGCAGGTCAGGCCTCAGGAGCAGCTGTACCTCTTGATCTCCCTGCTTACCATCAAAGGTTTTATTATTATTATTCCTTTTCGACATAAAGCATTTTGATAAGAACAATTCCCAGATGGAGCCGCAGCCCCACACCCACTCAGCTTCCTCTGGGCAGCATGGACACAGTGTGGGAGCTCAGTGCACAGCAGGAGGAGGACACAAGGGCAGGGGGAGAGGAAGGAGAGGAAGAATGAACACAATTTTCCTTTCCTTTTAAAGGTTTTGGCAGACGGCATCAAAAGCACTCATCAGCATCCACACAGCACCGAGCACCACTGGTGGCTTCTCTTAGCCCCAGCTCCACCACACAGGGATGGGAAAGGTGCACAAGTGGACAGGAATTGCTCTCAAGGTCCATGGGGTGTCTCCATGCAGGTGGGAATGTGGGTGCCCTGCAATGGTCTGGCCAGGGGAAACATCCTCAGCTCCACCACTGCTGCTTGGGACAGCTCGGCACGTCTAACATGGGCACACACAAAATTAGGCAGGATTGGTGTTGTTAAACTGCTGAGCTGGAGGAGTGCAAATGGGAAAGTGATGAACCACCCCGGGGACATGAGCTGCCCTCAGCACGGGCAGGGTCTGCCTTGGCTGTTAAACCATCCTCTGGGAAAGTCTACTACAGCCCTCTCAGACCTGCACTAAATACATCCAGGGTAACTCCCACTAACCAGATCCCAGGATAATCCCAGCAGGATCCAGTGATGGATGGAGCCAAGCTGTGCTGGACACCACTAAAGAAACAACCCTGAGCTGTGGGTTCAAGGGATCTATCCCAAATACAGGAGGCAGCCTGGGAGCTCAGACTCCAGTTGCCTCTCCTGCTGGAAAATCACGGCAAGGGCAATGGCAGAGCCCCCTCCAACCACAGCACACCAGTTTTTGTTCCCCAATCCATCTTGCAGACACCCAGCAGTGCCTACTCAGCATCTTCTACAGATGCAGAAGTTTCACAGCTGATTTAAAAATCTGGAGTAAAAAAAACCAAGAAGGAATGAGTCAACATTTTTAGGGGAATTTCCCTCAGCTTCCTCTCCCTTTCCCCTGCTCAGCCCTGCTGTCTGCCCCAGACCCTGCCTGAGGCTTCCCTGCTGCAGGGCACTTGTTCCTGCTGAGATGAAATCATGGCTGCAGGAGAGAACTGATGCTGTCACCACCCCCCAGGCTCACCCTGTCTGCTGGAACAGACTATCACACACCCAGCCTCACCCTGAGCAGGACAACACCTGGGCTTCCCTCTCCAACCTGCCCCAATGCAGCTTTACATGAGCCACAACTGCTGGGCTCCGGGGATTTCAGTCTCCAGAGACAAAAGAGGATTGAAAAAAACAGAAAAAAATCAACAGGGAGATGTGCTGCAAGCAGGCCAAAAGCAGGGGCCATGCAGCGTTTCCCTAAATGGGAAAGAGGCTTGTGAGCACACTGGGGGCAGAGCACCAGGCACGGAGAGAGGGCACACAGCCAGGAGGGAGAGGGGGAGATTTCCAGCAAGCAACGCAAGGGGAGAGAAACTCCCCACTGGCAACCCCCCAAGAAGCAGTAAAACCCTGGGGATGGGCTGGGTTTGGGGTCTGGAACAGGGCAAAGCTCAGCCCTGAGCTGCCCTGGCCGTGGGACACAGCCCTTCCTAGGGCAGTGGCACTGAGCACCTGGCTGCAGCTGCTGGGAAATCAGCTCTGCCACTCGTGTTCCCAAACGAGCACAGCAGAGTTCCAATGTCCTGGAGGAGCAGAGCTGGCCCATAAACGCCCATGGCCAAGCCCAGCAGGGGAAGAGGGACAGGGCAAATTCTCCTTTCCAAGGAGATGTGGTCAGTGCCATCACACCAAGCCATGCCACAAGAAGGTCCTGGGTTGTGTGTTTTCTCTTCTGCCAGCTCCAGACTGCAGGCACCACTTGCCACCCCACCACCCACTGATGAACTCAACATTACCATGCTGCCTTTTTTTACCTCTTCATCTCACCAAGTGCCCATAATATCCACACCAGGTCAGGGAGTATTGGACTTGATGTTCCACCAAAAGAATTAAACTGCCCTCTTTCACAAGAAGTTAAAATAAGGTAGAAACTGAATCTGAAATGTTTTTCCTTATAAAGCAATGACAGGAGGAAAGAGCTGGATGCATTAAGCATTAGCCTTTCTTGTTCAGCAGGGACTGGCAGTGTCCATAAACTCAGGGGATGTTGTTATTCCCACACAAGTACTCACAGACAGACCAACACAGCCAGGTTTACCTTGACACAAGGGAATAAACTGCCAGATCTGGGCTGCCTTCCTTCTCCCCACACCTCCAGAAAAAAACCCCTGCACCACAGAACCCCTGGTTTGGTTGGTTCAACAACCAGATGACATTCCTGAGAGACAAATGAAACTGCCCTGCTGCCTCCTTCCAGTGCTGGGGGCCCTGGGAGCACTCTCCTGCAGAAACACGTGCCTTGGTTCATCAGCAACACCCTGCTGCAAGAAGGACCTCAACCACTGCAGGGACACTGTGTCCTCAGCTCCAGCCACAGGTGTGCACATCCCAGCCAAGGGCATCTCCTCTGCTCTGGTCCACTTTGGGAGGTGCTTTCCAAACAAACCTTCTCCACAGTGCCTGCTTGGAGCTTGGGAAAGCATCTCCTGCCAGCTGGAGGCCAGACAGCAATGCCTGCAGTGCAGAGAAGTGCTAACAGCAGAGCAGCCCTTGGCACTCACTCAGAGCCAGCGATGCTGACCCGAGGAGCAGGGCTGGGCTGTCCCTGTTGTCACCATCCCCTGCACAGCCCAGCTCTGTAAGAGGATGCTCTCGTGACACTCTGGTGAGCCAGGCCTCGTGGAAGCAGCCAGAGGCCAGTTTGCACATAAACAGCCAATTAGTTGGAGAAAGAGATGCCCCCTTGGTCGCTTGCCAGTCTGGAGACAGATTTAAGACATGCGGGAATTCAATCTCCGGCCCAGATATCACTGTGGCCAAACAGGCCACCTCCTCTGCTGGCCTCTGGGAGAGCCTCTGGCAGCACAATAAAAGGAGTATTTAGCAAAGCTACAGACTTGCTTGAAAAAACTTGAGGCCGATGAGGCATTTTGCAGCCAAGCTCGGTATAAACACATTGATAATGCTGTTAGCATGGGGCTGGGAGGAGCAGGGCTGCACAGCAACAGCAGGGCTCTGTCTGCCTCAAGAAAGCCCCTTTCTTGCCATGCACATGTTTAATCCATGATCTGTGCCTGCTGCCAGCCACAGTCATACCAAACCCTGCTCACCTCATCTGTCTTCCATAGATCCACAGGTCTGAGCGAGGCAAGAGCGCAGCAGAACCGCAGGGCTCGCTCACAAACCCCTCTCTGCTCTGTGACACCTCCACCCTGTCCTCACCAAACACCTTCCCCAGGCTTTAACACACCAGGGGTGGGCAGCAGCCTCAGCACCCTCACGTCAGAGGTGGGAAAAAGCTCCAGTGTGAGCAGCTTTGATGGGGCTCATCTCAAACCAACTCCTAGACAAGAAGATCCATTTCTGTGCCCCACCATGGAACCATGGGATGGTGGGGCTTGGAAGGGACCTTTGAAGGCCATCTAGTCCAACTCTCTGCAACAAACAGGCTGGTTTTCAACTAGATAATATTGCTCAGAGACCTGTACAGCCCATCCAGGGGACACATCTGTGCCCTGCTGCCTCACAGGCAGAGAGGCTGGGGGACAGTCTAGCACCAAAACTCAATGTCATCTCCTGCTCACAGAAACTTTCCTGCCCCCACATCTCCTCTGCACCTCTCAGAGTGGGGCTGTCCCAGCTCTGTGGGCAGGAAACAGCCTCACCAGCCACAGGATCAGAGCATCCTTGGTCTGCTGAGGATCTGGGACACTTGGATTCACCTTTGGTCACGTTGGTGCAGTCCCAGAATACAGCCTGCGTGCCCATCCCTGGCAGATCTGCCCTGATGTGGCTGTCACTCTGATTTGTGTTGCTCAGCAGCTTTGCTGATTGCTTGAGAACACACAGGTTTGTGCAGCTCCTGGTTCCTGAGCTCAGCCAGCCGTGCACTGCCTGCAGCCATCTCCCAGCTGCAGGGGACACAGACACGAAACTCTCGTCAGACAATGGCAGCACGAGTCAAACTCTGGAAATGCACTCGTGAAGACATTCCTGGAGCTCACAGGAACACCCCCCTCAGCTCCTGCTGCCACCCTGCATCCCTCACACCTGCTGACCACCTGCCACCACCCCGGAGTCATCCCCGTGTCACCGTAAACACTTCATTAAAACTGGAGCACGCACTTCAGGCACGATGAACAACTTCAGGCACAATGAATATTCATGCTGCCTTCCACAGTGGTGAACTGGGGTCCCAGCACAGCACAAGCTCTGCAAAGCCTTCCCTACCCTCTCACAAGGCACTAAAGCGTGGGAGTTGAACAAGGATCAGTATTATCCACTAAACCACAGGATGAGCTTTGCAGGAACTGGCAGGCTGGATTGTTTCCAGTTGCTAAAGAAGGCAAATAGTCCAGCCCAGTTCTCTCGTGACAGATGTGTGGAGCAGACTCAAGTTTGCAGACTTGAGAATGTGAAGACACCCCATCCCCACCCTGAGAACCAGGCAGTGTCACACTGCTCACACACCCCCAGCAATGCCTGCTACTCAGAGGCAGAGTGGCACTCTCAAACAATTCTATTTATTCTCCTGAATTAGGCCTTAAAAAAGCATTTTGAAGACAGTGGTTTCCTTCTAGGTCTTGCAGGCTGATAGAAGAGCTGGCAAAACTCAAGGAAGGCTGTCAAAGGAATGAAGCAAAATAAACCCCTCACCTTAGAAGGAAACAGCCACAGCCTCTGACAAAGGAATAAAGTAAAATAAACCCCTCATCTTATAAGGAATCAGCCACAGGCCAGGGCTTTGCTTGGGAAGGGCTGACTGGAGCTCACATTATGCAACAGAAGTATGGTACTGGGGATGAACTGGGCATCTTCCAGGGAGAAACATCCCAAGCCAGACACAATTCTAGATGTTCCACACAGTCTGGAGCTTCCAGAAAAGTTTCCCACCCCAAAGACAAGGACCTCTTTGCATCTTATCACCACTCCTGATCTGCTCCATGACAATAACTCCATCTTTCAACCACATCCAAAGACAGACTGGATGTCTCTATCTTTCCTCTATCACAAGGGCTCCCCCAGCCCATACCAGTCACACAAGGATGAATTTCCAGACCCAGCAGATTTTCAGCATTTACAGGATATCCTTGGCCTGCCCTTTGGTGCATCTCCTGAGGGAGCTGAGCAGCTCTCCTGGAGCAGCACTGGAAGATCGCACAGGAACAGCCATCAGGCTACTCAGACCTCAGTTTTGAGGACAACAAAATCTTCCATCCTGGTACTGAAAGGGCCCCACTATGTGTTAACTGTGCCTTTGCTTCCTTTGCCTCTGACCCTCACACCCAGAGCTGGGAGCTGCTCGCAGCCAAGCCCTCTCACAGTGAGTGCTGCCTCAGCTCCAGAGCCAAGGAAAGCCCTGTGGATTACAGCCTGTCAGAAGAGCATAGAGTGTCAGAAATCACCCAAAGGGCCAGGCCCTGTCACAAATTATCCAGATTTATTGCTCCTTTCCTTCCCTGTGGGACCTGGAAATCTCAGAGTGCCTTGGCTTCAGGGCAAGCCCATGAACTGCAGCTCCTCAAAGCCCACATCCTGCTGCTCCACTTTTCAGCCCCACCCAGCCCCAGAAGCTCCCAGAGGTGTGGCATCCTCCTTTGCCTGCCAGCTCGGAGATAAACCTCCACTCCTACGCCTTCCTTGGGAGAAAAACCTGACTGTGGTGGAGCAGGAGTGCAGCATCCCGAGCTGCTGGAAAGTCACATCTGCAGGAGGGCACTGGGGAGATGACAGACTCATGTGGAGCCACACAAACAAATCCAAACTCCTGAAGATGACCCTGCTGGCCTCTCACTGTGCGTGGGTCAGCTCCCAACACCTCCAGCAGCAGCAGCAGTGGGCACTGGGATGGCCCCAAGCCACCCCACACCCCACAGCTGGATCCCCGTGGCCTTATTCTGCCCATCCTTCCCAACCTCACGGAGCTGCCAAAGCTTCTGGGGCAGCTCTGCCTCTCAGAGGGGACTGTCAGCAGTTTGCAGACTGCACGTCCCAGGCTCGCACATGAAAGAAGGATGTTTATGTAACCCTCGGAAAACGCCAAGCGCAGCAGGACTGCCCGGGAATACGGTCCAGCTGTGGGAGCTGGTGCAGCTCTGACAGCCACGCCAGCCCACATCCCTGCCCTTCACCCAGCACAATAAAAGGGCAGCTTCCTATCGAATGGAAAATAGCAAAGTCCTTGCGATGCAAGATGTTCTTGTTCACGGCAGATGCAGCTGATGAGCACAGTATTAAATCCAAGTGGCCACTTCCAGCGCTTCCTGAGAGAGACCAGCTCCCCACAGAGCCAATTCTGCATCTCTGCTGGAAAACACCAGGTTTGTTCATTGTTGTTGGTTTCTCTTTATTGTTTTTAAAGCCAGTTTCTTTTCCAAGCCAGTAACAGGACTGAAAAACAGCCTGGCTTTATTGCTTAAGTGCATGCAATAGCGAGGAGAGGGCTATGAAGGGAATGTTTTTGATGGGTTGTTTTGATGATGGATCTGGCATATTTGCTTGAAAAAAGAAAATCTCATTCCTGAGCAGCAGTCTGCCTTGGAAAGCAGCTTTACAAATATTGGCAGCTCCTGATGTTAATTAACTTTCCTAACAATGAGAAAAGTACTAAAAGCATCTGAAAGGCAACAAAGAGCAATTCAGGCACCTGGGAGCCAACATCTGAAGAACCTGGAGGGAAACATGTGAAAGTCACTGGGAGCTGAAGACCTTGGACAGGCAGAGGCGGGAATGGCAGAGGTCCCTGGGTTTCAGATGGAGGTGATGCCTCCACACCTCATCTTCACCATCCTCACACAGGTTACCACACTCTACACGTCCCCAGACACTGCTGACCTCCATAGTTCTATGCAATTCCTGTTCAATATTTAAGCAGAGAAGGAAGCATGAGAGACAGTTCAATTAACTCAAACAGCTTCTCCCAGATGGCCAGAGGCAATTCGGGAAAGTCCTGCTTCTGCTGGTGCTTCCCAGCTGCACGAAGGTTGTGCATCCCCACCTGAAGGGATGCAGGGGGAAGCAGCAACCTGCATTTCAACTCAAAACACAACATGAACTTCTGCCAAAGTTCAGGCAACCTCTGCCCCCTGAAGCTATCCTTGGGCTCACGCTGGATTTGACGCCAGCACAGTGGAGGTTGACAGGAAAAGCTGACACTTCGGATGCACTCGTATGTCAACAGCTACAACTTTTTACTTCATGGGGAAATCTGTCAGCAGAACACCCTGTCACAGCCAAGGTGCCTTTGAACAGTGTGGCCAACACAGAACCGGATTTCCCACGATTTATGTTGGGCAATGTTTGCTGCTGTGGGGCACAGAGGGGCTCCCAGCAGAAAGAGGGCACTGACAGCCACCAAAGCAACCTGCAGCCTTGTACAAGAGGAGACTGGCAAAGAAAAGGAGTAGATGCTTGAGTCTGATGGATAATTAGTGCTGTAGAGTGCACTTCAATGCAGAAAAATTGGTGCCCTGTTTGGATTCACATCTCTCTCTGAGCAGCACACAGCAAAATAAATCTTTTCTTGTTATCACAGAATCACAAAATAGTTTGGATTGAAGGGACCTTAAAGATCATCTTGTTTCAGCCCCTCTGCCCTGGGCAGGGACACCTTTCACTGTCCCAAGCCCTGTCCAACCTGGCCTTGGACACTTCAAGGGGTGGAGCACACACAGGATCTGGCAGAGGAGCAAATCTTGGGTGAGCAGGCAAACCTGAGCTTTGCCAGAGACAGAGCAGGGCTCGGGTCTCTGCTGGTCTGCACTGGGAAATGCACACAGAGAGAGGAGGGGGAGGAAGGAAAGGAGCCAGGAGAGGGAGAGCTCAGGCTGAGACCCCACCCTTGCTGCTCAAACCCTCCTGATACCCCTTCTACTGCCTCTGAGGCCCTTTTCTCCAAAATACTTTTTCTTCCTGCAAACCTGCAGCACTTGTCTGATTCCTACAGCTCTCTGGCAGCCCTTCAGCCCCCACAACCAAACCAGCTCTGCATCCCCCACTGTCAATTATCCCCTTCCTCCACCCCTTGTGCCTCTGGCTGTCACCTTCTGCCCTTGTGCAGGGCAAGATAAAGTTTCCTCTCCAGCTGCAGACAAAGGGCCACTCTCTGAGCAGTCTTGGGATGAAGAAGGAGCTGTGGAACTGTGACAGAAGTGAGTAGAGGACACCAGAGGTAGGTTTTACCCAATCTGGGCATCAACCATGAGATGAAGAGCAGTTTGAGCAGCCCAGCTGCTGCACAGCCCTGGTGCACAGGTGTACCCACAGCAAGACAGGACCATGACACAACCTCTTGCTGTATCATTTTGGAGCAGGATCCAAACCACACAGCTCCATCAGTGCTCAGGGCACCACGTGAGATTCAGGAACATCCCCCATGGCCTCACAGCACAGCCAGCACAACACCCCAGCACAGAGCCCAGTACCACCAGTAACATCAATACTGCTACAAACAGCTACTGGAACACCAGCAGCATCAGTCACTGGAACAAACTGGTGAGCAAAGGGGACAGAGACAACCTGCTCTTCAACAGGCTTCTCCAGTGGGTGTCTCAAGGGCTGAAGAGGTGCAGAACAGGATCCAGGACAGCCCTTCTGGATGGAAACACAGCCTACAGCACTCGGCTCTGTGCAGAGGGGAGGGAAGGGTTTCCTGGTCTGTGGCCAGCACTGCATTTATGGAGGATATGCCTTCCCCAGGGTGTCTTTCAACAGAGAGAACGAGACTCACAATTTCGTAGTTCACTTTCCCTCTCCACCCACCGGGAACTTCTTATATTTTATGGGAAAAAACCCACCCCAAAACAACCAACAGCTCACCAGCCTCGGTGGTTTCCAAACAGGCTCCCTTCCCTGAGGAGCAGCTGTCAATACAGAGTTCAACCAGGGCTTTTCAGGCAGCTAAAGTCAGGTTTGACCAGTTCTCCACTTGAATGGATCAAAGAATGCAAGAAAGGGGAGAACTGGGAAATATTTTAGGTGCTGAAGCCCTCTTCATGGCCCAACAGCTTATCTGCTCTCAAGGTTGCCTGCTTTGCCTCTATCTTGATAAATCTGTGAACAATTAAACACAAGCCCTCTTGGTGAGTGTTCCTGGAGTGGCAGCTCTGGCCTTGTCACTCTATGGAGCCAAGAAAAGCCACGGGGGGAAGGAAAACAATTAAGCAAAACGAAATGTTTCAGTATTAGGGAGGGAGAACTGGGAGAAATGGTAAGTCTCTATAGGATCATCCTCATTTCCAGGGGAAGAGAGGGCAAAGTTTAAATACTTCAGCAGAAAAGAGCAGGGAAGGGATGACCAGGTTTAGGGAAGGGATGAGCAGGTTTATGTAATCCTCCATCTCCCCAGGGAACAGAGGAGATCAGATGGCTCCTGCTGATGAGAGGGGCAGGCAAGGGGCACATCAGCTGGTGTTGAGTGGTGCTGTGGCTGTAAGCACGGCCCTGGCAGCACCAGCATCTCTCCAGAGGAAATTCTGCCTGCGCCAGCCACGCCTTCAATGCCTGAGGAATGGACACTGCCAGCAGAGAATAAATCCTGTGCTCTTGCTCTTTGGCCCACACCCCTCAGCAGAGGCAGATCCAGTGGGAACAACTCCTGATGCCCACCTCCAGCCCAGCCCCACATGTCAGATTAGCAGCAGCCACTGCCCACAGCCCGGAGGGAGCCTCATCCCAGCCCTGCTGGGGGTGCTGACGCATCCAAGGGTCAAATTCCCAGCTCTATCACCACAAATCCCTCGCAGCTGCCGAGCAGCAGATCCTGAAGTGCCAAGGAAAAGCGGAAAGTATCCACCTCATTTTCCATCTAGGAAGTGAGAGCACAGGTGTTAAATGATTTACGCAAGGGCACAGAGCGATTCAGGGGAAGGGCAGGAAGAGGAGCTCCAACAGCTCTGCTTTAAAGTGCCCCGAGATCCTTCCCTCCTGCTGCTGCTTCAATCCTCACTCACTAGTAAATAAAAGCTGTGACAAAAAGCAAATCTGTTCAGGACAGGGGAACCCTGATGCTTTTAGGAGAGGGACACCCCTATGCTTTTAGCACTGTAGTGATAAACATTGTCCATTTTACTGAATGAAACCCCTCCCTGTAAGGACATAAATCAGAATTTACTGTCCTCAGTTCTAAACCTCAGCAGTTATTTGCTTTTTACAGCCAGACACAAGCTTTCAGAGGTGAAATTAAGTGGATCTAGAGGGTGAAGAGACATCCCTGGGACAGGGGAGAAGTGATGCAGATGTGGGCAGGGGGAGGCTGGAAGGAGGCTGGAGCAGGGATTGTGGGCAACCCTGGCAGCTCCCGGGGCTGGGCAGGGCAGTGGCAGTGCCCAGCTCATCCCTCCACCCCCGGGGTGTGCCAGGGACCTCTCCAGCCCCCAGAGCTCCCCGCATCCCTGTCCCACACTCAGGACCCGTGTCCCCCCAGCTGTCACCCCCGCCTGGCCGCCAGCAGCCCGCTCCCAGCCCCGGCACATCCCTGGGGATGGGGCTGAGTCAGCAGCAGTGACAGACCCGTGAGTCAAAGAGGTGACCAAAGCCTGGGGGGATGCTGACACATCCACCCTTCAACCGCTGGAAACCGCTGGGATTGTGGGATCCAGCTGCTGAGGGCAGCTGATGCCTTGGAGTGGCTACCTAGAACAGAGGCTAAGAGAATAAAGTGGGGGTTTATTAAAGGCCTCCAACAGCCTTTTTGGGCAGCCAAAAGCCTCACAGAGACTACACCCAAGATGGACAACAGTCATGAGTTTACAGACAGATATAAGTTTGATGTATTTACATATCAGGGGTTAATTGTCCAATTACAGCTTCAGGTAATGAAGTCATATTCCCCCAGTTTTTTCCCCCCCAATTCACTTTTATTTATACTTTTTGGGGTTCTCAGGCCTGGAAGGATTATTTTGTCTGACCAAAATGAGAAAAGAACTTGCTAACACTCTATCTGGAGTTCAGAGTTATGCACTAAAGCAGCACAAGATCAGAAAAATAGAAAAGCTAAAAACTTAAGGCATCAACCCCAGAGGGTCAGCCCAGGGATCTCAGTCACCTGAGATGGAGCAGATTTCTTAGAGGCATCCCGGTGGGTACTGAAACCAAGGTGTTTCACATGCAGAGATCACCTCCCGTGTATGTGCTAAAAAAGCAGCAAGAAGTTTCGGGGTGTTCTTTACAGGGTATAGGTTTGAAAAGGCCGGCTGAAGCAGCAGGAAAAGCCTCTTTGCACTCCTTTACACACAGCGTAGTCAAGGAAACAGGTCCCTGGACTGGAAAATGGGAGATCTGAGGCTGATGTCCTGCCCAGCCCCAGGCAATCGACTCTTTACAAGTCACCTTGTAAAGAGACATCACAATGTTCCTGTGAAAGTCATCAGGACCTTGCCTCCAGCTACACTCACAGCAATCACCACCCAAACCCTCTGACCAGAGCTGGGGTCACAGCAGCAGCAGTGTCACAGCAGCAGCAGTGACAGAGATCCACACAAAACACCCGTGGGCAGGACAGCAGAGCCTGGGCTGGGATGAGCCTCCCAAGCCTTGGCTCCCCCCAGGGCAGGGCAGTGCTCTGCATTCCCAGCACCGTGCTCTGCATTCCCAGCACCACTCAGATGAGAAGGTCTGGGAAGTTCTTTGCTTACAGCCAGGGATCAGCAGCTCCAGCAGCTCATGGCCAGGCAGCCCCAGGAGCTCCTGAGGAAGGTGCAGAGATGCTGACCCTCACACAGGACCCACAACAGGGACCTGCTCAAAACCAAAGTCCAAGCCAGAATCTCAGAAGCACCGAAACAGGCGGAGTTCATGACTTGCTGTAGCTCACCCAAAGAAGCACAGGGACAAAATCCCAGACCCAGACACCAAAACCTTACCCACACCAAGATGTGTCTGCCCAACACAGCTGTTACCTGAAGGTTTCCTTCCTTCCTTCCTGGAATCCTTCCTGGAATCCTTCCTGGAATCCTTCCTGGAATCCTTCCTGGAATCCTTCCTGGAATCCTTCCTGGAATCCTTCCTGGAATCCTTCCTTCCTGGAATCTTTCCTTCCTTCCTTCTTTTTCTCCCAGGTAAAGCAGAAACTGTCTCTGGACTCAGATCCTGGGTTCAGGTCCTGATCCAAGCTCCCAGCCTGCGGCTTCACACCACTCAGCTCCCCAGGAGCTGCTTTTCAGCTTCACGGATGTCCTTCAAAACAAACCTTCCTGCCAGCTCAGGATTTTAACTCTCCATTTGTCCCCCTGCACACCCAGATGGATTCAAACACACAATTGCCCCTGACAGAGGCTCTGGCTTCATCAGAACTGCTTCAGCCAACGTGGGTCACTCCATCCTGTGTGTGCTGGGCATGTTTGGTGCTCCCTGGCACTGCCAGGGATCAGGCACCCAGAAAACACCCAGAGAACACCCAGAAAACACCAAGCACATGCCCCTGCCCCCCAAACTCCTCATGTCAGCTTTTTTTCACATCGGCAAGGCCTGTGACACCAAGGCCCCTCTGTCACCATGAGCAGGACGTGGAAGCACAAAACCCTGGAAAGAAAAAAGCATCTGAAACTAATAAAGAACCCACATCCTGCAGCCTGGGGAAGGAGAGGAGAAAGTGCTCCATGCAGGCAGGCAGTGCCAGCTGGCAGGGGCTGGGCTGTGGCATCAACAGATGCTGGCCCAGTTTGGGAAGCTGTGGAGAGAGAACCCAGCTTTGGGGAAATCAGGGAGGGTAATTTCAGAATATATGGACCAACTCCTTCGTGAGCAGCCACACCAGAGAGTGCCCATACCTCTGTGCCTTGACCCAATGGGATTCTGGAAAAAATCAGACAACAAAAGCACCAAATTACAAGTATTTGTCTGCTCCAATGTGCCAGAGACCAAACTTGGGTTGTCTTGATAATATGGTTTAATTTTCCAGACTGAGCAGGCAGCAGTGAAATGCAAACCCTCCATTATTTCCACAGCCTGGAGTTACATCATGGCCAAAGCTGCAACCTGGAGATGCTGCAGAGCTAATGGCAGGCTCCCCCTCAGCCCCTGCATCCAATCCAAGCAATCCCACTGATCCCCTGCCAAATTGGCCTCACTGGAAACCAGAATTTGCTTCAAGAACAACTACTCTAGTTTATGAGGTACCTGGTAATGACGTAATCACAAAATTAATGCAGATCTGTTTATGCAGCACCAACTTCACACGGGAAAAGAAGATCTTTGTTTTGATACAAGAAAGACATTTTTTACAGGGAGAACAATCAGTCATTGGAACAAGCTCCCCAGGGACATGGTAGAGTCCCCACTGCTGGAGGTTTTCAGGATGTAATTGAGCACTGTGCTAGGTAATCTTATTTAGGTTCCCTTTCTCACAAAAGGCTGGGCCAGGTGATCTTTTGGCATCCTTTCCAACCTGGGCTGTCATTCCATGAAAAAATACACTCTCAGATTTATTGTGTGATTATTTGCTTGTAAAACTAATGCTTTTTATTCACCTGTAAACCCCTGCCCATTCTCCCCCCCCCCCAAGCCACAATCCAAAGCTGTTTATAAGTCTCTAACAACACTCTTGGCATCAGCAAACCAAAACTCTGTTAAACCTCCCACTGAAGGGCTATTTCACTTCACCTGCACTCAAACAGCAGCTCCATCCTGCAGCACAGGCTCACAGTTGTCCTGTGGCAGGGAAGCAGTACCTGGGTACAGGATAAATCAATTTAACCACAGCAGCCTGAAGTGCTGGAGGACAGGGAGGGCCATGTCCTGCTAAGCCATGGGGAAATGAAGTTTCCAGTGTTGGTGCTTAACAAGGGAGAAGCTGCCCGTGCAAACAGACACTGCTGGGAAGAAGCAGTGGATAGAGCCCAAGAAATTTCTTTAAAATGGGCCAAGATCCATGCATATTGGTTAAGCACACACATAAAGGATGCTGTCTCCCTCAGCTGTCCAGAGCAGCCACCAAGAACTCACAGCCCACGTGGAACAGCTCCAGATCCCACTCACAGCCCTGTTTTGGGGACTTTCCTCACTGCAGTGTCAGAACTCCGAGTTCCCAGCTGCAATTCTGCAACCCCTTCACTGGCAGGGAGCTTCAGCAGGGCCCCAAACACCAGATCCTCACCCAAAATCAGAGGGGAATGGCAGCACAAACATATTTTCCTGAGGACTCACAGAACATCAGAGGCAGAGCAAGGAATTTTCCCTACATTTTCCCAGGTACCAGACTGCTCCTGTCATGGGGCTTGCTGCCCACGTGATGCCACGGAGCCCTGAGCCCAGCACAGCACGAGGCATCCACTGCTCTCTAGCAAATCCCTCTGTCCACGAGCTATAGCTGCAAATTCTGCATGGAAAAGCCAACAGGACATAGATATTGTGCTTCTGAGATCATTAATGCAACACAAGACATGTGTTGACCCAGACATACTTCCCTAACTACGTACTTGCTTCTACTCAGCATTATGGTATGCTGGACCTTGGAAGAGCCCTGACTCGCATGAGAAATGTCCTCCCTCACCCCAGCAGCATGGGAATCGCCTTGCTGGGAGGCTCCAAGTCATCCAGCAAAGTAAAAATCTGCAAAGGAGCTCCAGCCCTGGGGTTGGCCAAGTTCAGCAGAGCAGTGTCGAGGAGCGTTACCTGCCCTGTCAGGCCAGGGATGAGTTGTGCCCCACAGCGGGGCCATATTTCATGGAGATGAGCAGAATTTCCAGCAGATTTAAGAGCAGACATCAGGAAATGGATAATGCTTCATACCCTGACATGCCTCAGACAACTGCAGGAATGAGTCCGCTGGCCAGGCGGGAGCGGCAGCCAAAGGGGCTGGGAGCAGCATGGAGCTCTCTGCAGACACAGAACCCCCAAAAACCGTTCCCTGAGACCCAGACCCTGCCCTGAGACACCTTCTGTTCACTGACACACAACCTGCAGCCTCAGCAGCTTGCTGCAGAACACATAGAGTGAAGGTACAGGTGTTTTTTACAAGGCACTGCAGCAAGAGACAGGGGTCAGCACCAGAGCAGTGGGACACTGACAGCACACAGAGGGATAAAGGACAGTGGGAAAAGTGTCCCTGAGTGCCAGGGCTGGGTGAGTGCAGTGGGATCTGACAGGAGGTGGAACCATGCAGACTGTAAATGCACAGCCTGGTGTCCCATGTGTGGTGTGCTGCAAGCCAGAGGGAAAAGGAAAATGTCTGGCAAATAAGGTGTATAGCTGTGATATGAATATGGTGTAAGAAACCAGCAAAAAGAGACATGTCAGGCTTTCATCTGTCATGTCCTAGGAGTAACAGGGACATCAAGAAACCTGAGACAGGAAAGATAGCTGAAGTCATCAGAAGCAACCTCAACCCCTCTGCCCTGACATACACCTTTAGAATACTAACTTTTATTTTAAAAAATGAAGAAACAAGTACATCCCTCACACCTCCAGCAATCACAAACAGCACCCCTGCTTTCCTTTCCTCTTCCTCAGTCCAGGCCTGTGGTGTTCCCCAAGCAGCTCTGAGAATATCAAAGATGCTTTGTTGTGACCACCCAAACCAAACCCCAAACACACTGCAACCAGGGGCTGTGTCCCTGCTGCTCAGGACAATGCATAAAACCATATCAAAGTAAGAATATTACACATAAACATACCTGTAGTGGATGTAACTGGAAGATTCAGCGTGATCACCAACGGGTTAATGAACCCTTTATCTTCTTCCTATGCACCTAGAGCATGGCTCTGCCCAACACATGCCATTACTGCAGTCAGGTGTTATGATCACATATTCATCACCATCTGTTAACCCTTAAAATGAGCTTTCCCAGTGCAATTCCAAAGGTGACATGAATAATTTCACTGGGGGATCAGACATCCTTTCCCATCACGGCTGTACCCGTCCTCTCACCCCACCATGGCAGTAACCAAATCCCCTCTGCTCAGGGAGGTGCAGACCCTTCCTTTTCGTTTAAGAAGAGGCAAGAGGCCCCGCGGCAGTAACAATTAAAGCTTTGTAGAGAGATCCGAGCTAGTCAAAGGGAGCAGCCGCTAGGGAAGGACAGGAGAGCCATCTCCAGGCCACTGCCACCAGCGCAACCTGGCACTGAGGGACAGCCCAGAGCACAGCTCCCAGCCCCAAAACCAGAGCAGAGGCATGCCTGCAAACAAATCCATTCAGAGCTAGTGCTTTTCATGCTTCCATAGCCTTCAGAAATGTGTGAGAGATGAGCTAACTGGATTAGAAGAGACAAACAGGTTCTGTGAGATTGTGTTTCTTCTGCCAGCACGGGCATCACCTGAGACTGGCACCTTGTTACAGAGCAGGCAGCCCCTCACTGCCCCACAGCTGGCACTGAGCCTGGCACAGACCTGCAGCCTCACCTCGCACCTTCCATGCCCTCCCCTCAAGCTCAAGGTGTTTGTCATGCCCTGGGATGGGACCCTGGGTCAGGGACACGGCTCTGGGAGGACAGCCCGAGCTGTCCCTGGGCAGAGCCATGCTCTAGGTGCATGGAACATGCCCAGCCCAGCAGCTGTGGGAAGACCTCAAAAAGAGGTCAGGCCCAGTTCCCACCCACCCTGCAGTGCCCTCATCCCATCCAGCAGCCACACACTCACTCAGGAGTCAGCTCTTCCTACCCACAGCCAAGGAATAATGAAAAGCATGTTTAGGGCCAGAGCAGGGACTGGGACACGGCCCCCACGGATCTGCTTTCATCCAAATCATCTCTCAGTTAGTCACCAAAACAGGGCCCAGCCGTTCTGCTGGTTGTGACTGAGCTCTGCTCCCTGCTCCTCTCCTCCACCAGCGCAGCAGTGCCAGAGCCCACGGCCCCAAGGGACCCTCAGAGCACATCAGCAGGACCAGGGTGAGCTGAGCAGCTCTCCCTGTGCATCCACGCTGGGCCATGGATCTGGGAGTCAACAGCACAGAACACATCAGATATCAGCATCAAAGAACCACTTAGTTTGGAAAATACACCCAAAATCATGGATTTCAACCATTATTTTTCACTTCTGTGCCCAGAATCTCTTCAAGAACAGTTTTGCCACACACAGTTTATCATTCCCTCCACTGCCCCAGCTGAGCAGCTTTCCCTGCCTGTGCTGACCCCTTCAAGCAGGGACCTGTGGAGCAGATCAGAGACCAGACTTCCAGGCCATCTATTTCCCCATCCCATATTTCATGCCAAAGTCATGTACTATAAACACCATTAGGATGGTCTGCATGTTTCCAAGGTCCCTCACAGCATCTGAGTGAGGGCAGAGCTGTGTTCATCATCCTGGCAACCTCCCCAGGTGAAGGCATACACCACATTTATGTCCACCTGGCCCAGGTCACCGGGCACAGCCACGTGCCCTCCCTGCATCCCTGCCCACAGCTCAGCCACTTCTGAGCCACCCGTGGAAAAGCCAGCTCCAGGCCAGTGAAACACAGATGCACTCAGATATCGTTCTGCAAATATTGCTCCAGGGCATTAGCAAGAGCTCCTGTGCCTTTGCACAAGGGTGCTCTGAGGTCCCTGTGAGCTGCATGCCCTGGGAGCAGTGACAGCCAGCCCAGGCACCAGGGCTCTGTGCTCCTCGAACCACGTACAGCCTGCAGGCTGAGATCCCCACCTTCGGTGCTCCTTCAGAACAAAAAGCCCTGGATCCCATCACTGGGGAGTCCCCTTTCTCCCCAGAGACCTTTGCAGAGCTGCCCAGCTCCTCTGTGAGGAGGAAGTGGAGCCAGCACTGCACCAAGGATGGGATCAAACCCCTGTCACCTCCTTCTCTCCCGCTTGTCCCTGCCCGGTGGCACAGGCTCTCCAGCCCAAAGTCCCGGGCTGCTGAAACTCCCACCAAGCTCCGAGTTCCAAGCAGCTCTCAGGAATGCTTTGAAGTGGCTCAGACCAGAGGAGAAAGCACAAGGAAGAGAGATGGGCAGAGGGATGAGAAGGTGCCACCCGCACTCTGCACAGGCAGGGCGCTCCTGCAGGTAAATCCCCATCCAGGGGCACCGGGTGCTCCCAGCACATCCCTGGATGGGGCACGGTGGGTCTGGAACGGGCCAGCGGTGGGAGCAGCCTTCCCTGGCCACAGCTCCGCTCCACCCTGGCTTGAGCGCTTCCTCTCGGCGCTGCGGTTTCCCTCCCAGCGCCGATGCCCAGCACCGGCTGGGAACGCCCAGGACAAGAGGAGGCTGAGCTGAGCTGAGCTGTGCCATGGGCTGCCTGCGAGGTGGGACACACATTCCATCGGGGCACAGACACCTCTGGCTCCATTTCCCTGCCCTGTCCTGGTCACCCAGCCATGCACACAGAGGGGACAGCACACAGCCTGTCCCTGTCCCTGTTGCCACAAACAGCCACAGCCACCCCTCAGCAGCTCCACGGGCCTGGGAGCAGTTCTGGGAACCACTCAGACATGCACCACGGGGCGGGAATTGCGGGGAAAGCGAGGAATTAGATGGAGTTATTCACTGCTCTGCCTGCCCTCCTCCAGCCTCTCCCCCCACGCACGGCCAGCGAGGTGAAGCCCACGGCAATGCTCCAGCACAAAGCAGGGACCAGCCCTGCAACACGCAGGATGGGAGGGCAAAAACCCCGGGAAGATACTTTGGCAAGCAGGAAAAGCTCCGCCACAACACAAACACACACACACACACACACAGAGCCAGGAGCCAACCTTCGGAGCAGAACCGCGTCTCCATGCCAAGAGCTCGGCGATTTTCCTGCCTCTCCCCGGCTCGCAGCTCTGAGCTCACAGGCTCAGCATTCATCCCCCCGCGCCGAGCGGCACATGGGAGCGCAGGGGGGGAGAGAGGGGCTCAAATGAAATCCAGACCTAGAGAGCAGTTTCTTCTTCCCCTCTGCTTCCCCCTTCGCCCCCCTCCCGGCTTCTGCTGGAATCACCGTCTGTCTCCAGGGCTCAGGAGGATGGAAAAAAAAAAAAAAAAAAAAA
>VWZS01007989.1:539623-652300 GCA_013397075.1 Rhabdornis inornatus
TCGGCTGAAATCCACCCGGAGCGGGGCTGTTCCTCTTCTCAAAGTACAGAAGCTGCTGGAAAGGTAGGAAGGCAGGGGCAGAATACAACATATTAAAAGATCAATAGCCTACCTGAAATCCGGTCCCTCTCCATTACTACGGGATATATTTAGCATCCGCGTGTCACGGCCGTCCCTTTTTTCGGTGGCGTCCCCTTCTTTCCCCCACTCTCCCTCCCTCCTTGCCTTGCCTCCTCCTCCTCCTCTTCCAAAAAAAGCTCTTTGTCTGGTCTAATTTCTTCAATCTGTTGCAATCATGAATGCATCCAAATTACCACATTTCCATGTGCTGATCATATGTTTGTGCTCCAAACTGAAGTACTTTGTCTCTTTGAAATGAAAAAGAAGAGTAAGAGAGAAAGAGAAAGGAGGAAGAAGAAAGGAAAAGGGGGTACATGACCCGAAAAATCCTGTAACTCCCTGAAATACTCCACCAGGCGCAGGAAAACTGGAAATCCCGAGTCCTCTGTAAAACAGTCTTAAAGCTACAGCGTGCGAGTGTCCAGGGGAACGCTCCAGCCTCCACAGCTCCCTCTTAATATCCACCAGGAGATGCTTAAGGAACTTGGCTCCTCACAATAACAGAGCGAACAACCCATCCAGCTTCTCAAATCTCTCCCCACTTCCCCAGTCTTATTCTCCGGCTATTTCCTCTGTCCCCTCCTCCTCCCTTGGCTCCAGCATTTTAAAAGAGCGCAGATCCTGCACGCTCCCCCCCTTTTGCCAGGTCTGAAGTTTCGATTCATGCATAAACTATTCGGCTGACGAAGGCTGACTTCATTCCCAGCTCAGCATCACGGGCTGCTGCTGCTGCTACCAGCCGGGACTGGCACACGTTCCCTGGTCCTGGGGAGCCCCTCGGGGCTTCCCCGCCGGCCCTGGCACCGCTTCTCCCTCCTCCGCACGGCCAGGCAGGCTTTCCGAGCCTGCAGAAGCGATAGTGAAAGTCTCTGCCCCGGGCAGCAGCTCTGGGTCTTGTCCCCGCTGTCGTGACGCAGTTGAGGTGGGATTTGAGAGTTTTCCCTCGCTGGGATGCCCGGGCAGGGAGTGGGGAGCAGAGAGAGCAGAGCAGCTCTGCACAGCCCGGTGCCCGGTGCTGCCCTGCACAGCCCGGTGTTGCTCTGCACAGCCCGGTGCTGCCCTGCACAGCCCGGTGCTGCTCTGCACAGCCCGGTGCTGCCCTGCACAGCCCGGTGCTGCCCTGCACAGCCCGGTGCTCGATGCTGCTCTGCCCGGCGGGATGCAGGGATGTGCGGCTGCAGAGATGACCTGGCCCGCACGGAAACTTCCACTTGGCCACCGGCCCGGGCAGGCAGCGGGGATACGGCGTTAGCACCTCCAGAGGGGGCTTCCCACCGCCCGAACACCCTGCACGGCCCTCCCGAGCCATCCCACACTGATTCCTATTGATAATCACCCAGCCAGGTGCAAGGGCACAGCCTCCATCCCCAGAGCTGGCAGAGAAATCACTCAACCCCCATGCCAAGGCACTGCTGGCAGGGAAGGCACAGCAGTTCCACAGGCCAGGTGTGCTGACAAGATCCCTGTGTGATCAGCATGGTCCAAGTGACAGCTTTGGCCCCAAAAAGCTCACAAGTTCACACGGAAAAACCCAAGTGACACAGCCTGGCACTGCTCTCATGCCACGGGCAGAAGGACAGGTTATTGCCAACTGGATGAATAAACCCCCAAGGAAAGACTCCAGGCACTGCTGAAAGCTTTGGAGGATAGCCTGAGCTTACATTCTATGACTTTTCAACACTGAGGATTTGTCCCATTCAGCAGCCCATGAAGCATCAGCATCCCCAAATCAGAGGGAGGAACACAGGCAGCACCCAACTGTGGGGTCAGCCCAGCCCAGCCCAGCCCAGCCCAGCCCAGCCAGCAGCAAGCCCTGCACACCCCAACAGGTAGCAAGGAGCCCCAGGGCTGGGAGCAGCCCCAGGACAGCCCAGTCCTTCGGGAAGTTTCTCTCCAATGTCTCTCTCTCCCCCAGCATGTTATTCCCTGGGCAGAGGAGTTGAGATTCCTTCCCAAGTCCTGTTCATTCAGCGTTTGCTAGCAGAGCTCTGCGTGCTCCTGCTGCCAGAGCCCAAGGCACTGGAGGGACAATAAGCAATGTTTTCCCACTGACAGGCTCAAACCACGTTTCCTGCCCGAGACCTCAGAGGTGCTGAACACAAAGCAAGGACACGGGGGAGCTGCACAGCCCCGCGGAGCACAAACCCCACTGCACTGCCTCCAGCACTGCCTCGTGGCCAAGCTCCTGAGGCTGGAGAGGAAGAGAAAAACCCCGGGCAAGTATGGAGAAAGGAAGAAGGTGAATGGAAAGGAAGAAAGGATGGGGCAGCGAGCATTTTAGCCTCCAGACTTTAACCCATCAAGCGCCAGGTGGCTGAGAAGGATAAAGGCACCGTTCCTTGCAGGGCAGATCACCAGGAGGCACTCAGGGAAGTGAACCCAAACTGTGCTTAATGCAATTGAACTTGAAATGCACAGAACCTCCAGGTAGCTGCTCTCATTCAGACCTGAAGTACTCACGAAAATTTTAATGGATTCACTTTAAAGGTGCAGCCATGTGTCTCTGAAGCAATGCCCACAAAGCACGAAAAGGCAAATAAAGGGGTGCCTGTGACTGAGAGAGGGGTACTCCGTGCTGGTGGTGTCAACATCGGGGATTGTTCCCTTCAGAGGTGTGTTTCCAGAGACCCTCATGTTCCAGGACTGGGAATTCCCCATTTTTCTTAGTTTTTGAGAAGTTTCTCAAATGTCTGTTCAAGTGGGTGTTCAGTGGTCTGTGCACTGTACAAGTGTATACAGAGGAAGAAAATATATATATTCCATTTTCTAGTTGCACTGCTGAGGGGAAGTCAAGCACACCCAGATTTTAGGAAGAAGACAGAGAACTCCCTCCCCTGGCTAGGGCTGCCTTCTTGGGGTTCAAACCTCCCAGGGCTAACTTTTGGGAAAGCCACAAGGAGAGGGAGGAGGCAGGAGCAACTTTAAGGAAACCGCTGCTACCTGCTGTAAGAACAACCCCAGCTTCCATTTGCAAACAGTGATCAGACACCAAGCAGGAGCCCTGCTCTGCCCACGGGGCTGGCACGGGGTGCACACATTTTCCCTCACACGTTTGGACATTGCCATGAGTGGCAGCCAGCAGGAAGCACTGCCAGGTGCAGGGAAAGCAAGGAAGGAAATCACTAAAAGAAAGTGGACCGAGCCCTGTGCCAGGCTCAGCTGGAACCTTCTCTGTCCCACACCTCTGCAAGGCTCACCCAGCAATGCCCCAGCCCTTTGCCAGGCCAGAAGCTGCTCTTTGTGCATGAGCACAGGGACAAGCAGGGACTGTGGCCATGGCACAGAGCCCAGGGCAGCCAGGAGGGGGTTCAGGGCTATTGCCACTGTCACCAGCCACAGCAGTGGCACAGACACCTGCAGCTGTTCAGGTAGACCTTACTTGCTGCTCCTTGTCTGCCTCTCCCGTTTTATGCTGGGATTATGTTCCTGGGGAATTTACCTGACAGAAGAGCTGTTTTCTTTCCTGCCCATTTCAGTGCAGTCCTTCAGTCACAGCTGACCACTTCCACCAGGGTTTTAGCACCTCAGCCAGGTATCACCTCACACCCCCAGCCCTGAGCTGGAGAGGATGAATGCTGCAAGTCCATTCAGGGATCAGAGGTTCAGGCTGCACTGGGACAGGTGCAGGAAGCAGCCAGAGCAGCCAAAGACCTCCAGGGCCTGCAGAGGCAGGAAAAATGGGGATTCAGTTGGTTCTTTTACAGGTTATCTGAGCTATCTGCAGCACTGGATATCTGGGAGGACAGTGTGGCAGAGTGCAGCATTCCTAAATCAAATTATGTTCAGCAAAGCATTTTCACAGGAGGAAATACAGGTCCAATCAAGTGGTCCAACTCCATCAAGTGTTACTCAATTATATTCCCTCTATGCCTTTTACCCCCAGGCTGGACTGAGCCAGCAGTGAGAGTATCTGAGCCTCCATGGACTGTTTGCTTCAAAAACCTTTCTTTTACATTTTTATGAGCCTTGATGACGGGGAAGAAAGAAAACATTGGCTAAAACCTGTCCTTTCCATTTGGAAAAAAATTAAAATCAAACCAAGGAGATCCCCTTCTTTCCAAGGGAGGTACTCCCACTCTCCATGCTGTGCCCTGCTCTTTGCCAGGTGTTTCTTTGCCTCCTCACTCCATCCCCCTCTCCCTGGGCAGACAAGGAGCTGCAAGGGCTGCAGCCCTCAGCTGCTCCACATGTGCTGCTGAGCACTATTTTGCCACTCCCTGGCTATTTCTTAGGAAAACCTCGATTTGTTCAACACAGGGGAACACAAATCACTCAGATCCTCCTGAGTTATTACCTTTCCTAAGCCAGAGACCCTGCCCAGGACACAAAGCTCATCACCACGCAGAGCTGGGGTGGCAGTGGCAGCAAGGGCTGGCTGTGACAGTAGCAGCACACAGCCCCTCCTGCCCCAGTCCTACAGCCCCTAAGATGATGCCCACAGAGTTTCCCATGGAGGGATTTATCTTTAAGGACAGTCCCTGTCAGAGCTCTCTTCCATGCTAGCTCTCAACCTCTCTGCCTGAAAGCCTCAAGCTGCTGGAAATCCCTTGCTCCTCCCCAGGCTCTGTGCTCACTCTTTAACACTCCTGTGCTGAAAAATTTACAGCAGCTGGCAGGGCAGAGCGAGAGGTGAGGCAGGACTGGACACTCCTCACCCTCCTGGGAGAGCAGAAGGAGTTTCAGATAAATATTAACTCTTCCACAATCCTCTGCTGATGTTTTCCTTCCTGGACCCCTCCCTCCCATTAGTCTTGCCCTCTTGACCCTCCTTGAGAGCCCCAAACAGGGCGGGGGTCATTCCACACCTGGAGGTCTGTGGTCACTCCCTGCTGGGGAAGGCAGAGCTCCACGGGGCACTGCTGAACTTGCTCCTCTGTTCAGTTTTGGTGAGACCCCAGCTGGGTCACTGTGCCCAGCTCTGAGCTCCTCAACATCAGAAAGCCATGGACTTGCTGGAGAGAGTCCAGAGGAAACCATGAAGAGACCACCAGGGCTGGAGCCCCTCTGCTCTGGAGCCAGGCTGGCAGAGCTGGGGGTGCTCACCTGGAGAGGAGAAGGCTCCAGGGAGAGCTCAGAGCTCCTTCCAGGGCCTGAAGGAGCTCCAGGAGAGCTGGAGAGGGACTGGGGACAGGGATGGAGGGACAGGACAAGGGGAATGGCTCCACATGGACAGAGGGCAGGGCTTAGTTTGTCTGTCAGGAACAAATTCGTCCCTGTGAGGGTGGGGAGACCCTGGCACAGGTTGTCCAGGGAAGCTGTGGCTGCCCCATCCCTGGAAGTGCTCAAGACAGGGTGAGTGGGGTTCAAGGCCACAGAGCAATCTGATGGACATGAAAAGCTGCACAATTTCTGGGCACTTTGCACACAGGCAGCACAGGAGAGTGGGATGCCACACTCTGTTCCTGTGCACTGAACCAGCTCTTGGCATGGAGGGGAGACCCCACACGAGGACAAATCTGCTGAGATGCTTGTTTTACCTTCTTCAGGTGCATCCCAAACACATGGGTTTTCAGTGTTTCTATCAGGAAAGCCCCAGGAAGGGGCTCTCTCTGACGGATTTCACTGTGTTACTGCACTGCAACACAACCATGATATTCCTTTACCTTAAGTTCCCATTGCTGAAGAAGGGATGATCCACTGAAGGGAAGAAAACACTCCAAAACTGGGCAGCAGACCCTATTTTCATTTAGCAGGAGAATCATCCTGGCCTGGACTCTTCTGAGCATCATAAAACACTTTTGACCAAATATCAAACTACAAAAAATTTAAACCAAGAAGGACTGTTCCACTGAGCTTCCACTGAGAGGAATGTCTCTTGCTCCTGGTGCTTTTGTAAGACCCAACTTACTGCTTTCATGGCTACCAAAATTTTGGAAGAGAGACCTCACACTCACCCTGGAGGCTCAGAGGAGGCTGTGGTGGCCACCAGGGCTCCAGAATTGGCCTCTGCCCTTGGGATGAGGCTTTGAGAGCAAGAGGGACAGCTGAGCAGCCACGAGCTGGACTGCCAACGTGCCCAGGAGCAATTTGCAAACTGGCATTTCAGCAGCAAAAAGATGAAGAAATAAACACCAGGGAGAGATTCGTGTAGTCAGCTGAGAGAAAAGTGGCCACACACAGCTGAGGTAACCAGCACCCATGAGCTGGCACACACAGAGCAGGGCAGGACACACCAGCCCTCCTTCCTCCTTCCATCCATTGCCTGGATGGAAGGCAGAGTCTCCCCAGGTGCTGCACTCACTCACTTCCACAGCTGTCCCACTCCTCCAGTGCCCACTGACACCTCAGCTGGAGTGTGTCCTGTCACTGCCACCAGCTCCTGCCCCTCGAGCCAGCCACGTGCCAGCACAGCTGTGCCCTCACAGGACATGGCTGGGGCTGCCACAGGTGACAAAGAGCAATGAACATGTTTCTCTCTCTGCACTCTTTTACTCTGGAGGATTCAGGATGCTTTCCTCCATCCTTTAAAAGGAGAGAAGACAAACAAATGAGATAAACCCACACTCCACTGCCATTCCTCTGCTGCACCTGATGTCAGGCTCTACTGAAAGGGCTCTCAAGGCTTCTTCCAGAGATGTCTGGTGCTGAGGTGAGAAATAACCTTGCTCAAGGACTTCTGCTCCTGTCCTGAAGGAGCCACACTGCACTTCTACATTTCCTTTCCTCAGGGGAACCCTGTGCACCTTGTCAGCACTCATCAACAAATCTGCATCACGCTCCAGTGAGGAAAATTGTTATCTTAAAACACAGTCAGCAGCTGAAGCCCCCAAACATTACAGAGCATTAAAGCCCAGGCCATTTCTGAAGCACTGATTTGTATTTTACTGTCTCTGTTTTCCTCACACCAGAGCACACAGAGCCAGGTGCTGTGGGAAAAGCATCGAGATCTTCCTCCTGACCTCAGTGTTCAGCACCTTTGGGGACTCAGTGAGATCCAACATGAGACTGGAGATGGATCAGAGATGTTCTAAGGGAGCAGGACAAGCAGGCAGCACTCAGCACATCCCCTCTGACCAGCACACAGCCCAGGGCACCCAGCACTACCCCGGAATTCCTCAGCTGTGCACTCAGGCACCCACATTCCCTCCCTCCTGTGAGTAACACACAGCTCTGCTGGGAGCACGTGGGAGCCCCACAGGACTCTGCCAGGCAGCTCAGAGTCCACGTGCCAGATTACACAAGTCCTGAGTGTGTCCCTGCAGGAATCACACACCTGAGCTGGGTTAAAGCCTTCTGCCTTTACCTTCTTGCTGCCCAGAGCTGGGGTCACCTGCAGAGCTGTGCCAGCACAGGGGACTCTCCAGGCTGGCTGGTGACCAAGCTGCACCCTCTCTGCTTTGTCCTGGTGAGGAGAAAGGCCATGTGTGATGAAGGGACACGTGCCAAGGAGGGTTTGTCACACGGAGCCCGAGGGGAGCGGGTGGTGCACGGGGACACTTTGGCAGGAGAGCTGCACAGCTGGGGTGACCGGTTTGGTGCCTCAAACAAAGGGGAATAGAGGCTGCCTGAAGAAATTCATATGACCTCATCTAAGGACACATCCAGAGCCATGAGGCTGCAACCACAGGCTCCAGTTAACCCCTCAGCTGCTCCACCACAGCAAAGGCACCTCTGTGCTACAAACACAGAACCACAGCAGAATTAGGGTTGGAAAAGAACTCCAAGCGTTCACTGAGTCCAACCATTGCCCAGCACCACAGTGTTCACCACCAAACCCTGTCCTCGAGTGCCACACCCACACGACTTTTGAACATTTCCAGGGATGGTAATTCCACACTTCCTTGGGCAGCCTGTTCCAATGCCAGACCACCCTCCCAGCGAAGAAATTTTTCCTGATATTTAATCTAAACCACTCCTGGTGCAGCTTGAGGACATTTCCCCACACATCAGAGATGCTGAGATCACAGTGCACGTTGTGCATCCCCCCAGGTCCCGCTGAAATGCTGGCTCCCAGCCTGGATGCCAGGATGCCAGCAGGAGGCACAGACAGATGCAGGACAAGCTGAAGGGCTGCACCAGGGTTTGCAGGAGGTTCCCAGCCTCAGTTTGCTCAGATGCCACACTGACACGTGTGGGCTGTGCTGGGAGTGGCAGTGCCCATGTCTGAGCTGCAGATGTGTGACAGCTCTGACAGCACTCCCCTGAGGAAAAACCCCTCACACACCTAATGGTTTTTATAGCACTCTGAATTTGCTTATGTAACAGCCATCATGCACGCTCCAGTGGGGAGCCCCGGGCTCCTGACATTCCTTTTGTTTATCTCCACTATTCTGGTTAACCCACAGCCTCACAGAAACCAGCTCCCAGACTTGTCCTCTCACAGACTCCAGGCACAAAGAGAGGAGATGGTCCTCAGGGCAAGGTACTAAGTCAAGAAGTGGAAACAGCAAGATTCTGTTGTCATATCTACCAGGACTTCTGAGCAATCCAAATGAGTGAGCCCTGCTGAAATCCTGCTGTCCCTGTTAAAGTGATGATGCCAATTTAAACCATGCCCACAGCTATGTGTGTTCAGCTCTTCCACCCACCTGGCCTCACATCTTTCCATTTCAGTGCCCATGGGGAAGGATCCCTGCACTCACAGGCAGTGCTCAAGGCACACCTTTCAGGTTCTCTGCTGCTCTATTTTCCCCAGCTGTGAAATAGGAACATCAACAACTTTCAAAGGGAAAAAATAAATAAGACAAGAGTTATCTGTGCTCGTCTTGTTGGAATTTTCAAGTAAGTCTGTAATATTCTTATTTTTGTTAATCCCAGGTACCAGAGACCTCTGGGGTGCCCTGGACAGTGTGGCAGTGCAGTGACAGTGGGGTCCTAGAGCTCGTGCCCTGAGCAGAAGCTCACAGGCTCAAACCACAATCTGCACCTTTGAACCACTTCACTTCTCCTGCATCCCTCCCTCACACTGGTCCACTCACTGTGGCTTCTGGCCCAGCTACCACCATCAACATGGGGTGAACAAGGGGCTTGAGCTGGTGCAAACACCATCTTGATGGGAGTCCCCTCACTTTCTACCCAAGAGAAGCATCTAGACAGCACAAGACAAACTGTCCCAGCAAAGGTCCCAGTGAGTGCCCCTTTCTAACACAACCCAGAGAGCTGGCCTTGACTTCCTGCCTCTCCAAATTATGCCCTGTGCTTCCAAAAAGCACCGAGACAAGTTGTGGCTGATCCTCAGCCAGCTGCTGACGAGGCAGAAGCGGGGCTGCTGCGCTCTCTCTTTTTGGATGGAAAAGCCCAGCGTGCCCTGGCCCTGGCAGGCTGCCCCTGCTCCAGGCAGCCTCACAGCCACACAAAGGCTGGAACAGGAAAGCTGAGGCACCTGCTCCCCTCCCACCCCTTTGGGACCTCTCGTAAACAAAGCACCTGAGCCACAAACAGCACTGGGCCAGGGCAGTGCTGCCAAAACACGGCTGGAAGGCATCGTCCTCCCTGCCTTCACCTCCACAGGGAAAATGTGCTGCTTTAGCTCAATCAGTAAACTCTACCTTTTCATGGACCCCCCCACGCTGCCCTTGCCAGCGAAGTTCCTTCCTCTTTAGCAAAAACTGAGTTGTAGGCTGGAAACAAACCAAAGTAGAGCACAGCTGGCTGCCTGGGAGGAACACGATCTCGATTCCTTCCACTCCAACTGCTCTGGGCTGTTTTCTGGCTGAGTTGTGAACACACCACTGCTCCACACGGCAAATGTCAGCAAATATTTCTCTGCTTCAAATTCATCAGGTAGAGTTGTAGGAAAATGAAGTGGGAGTAACTTCCCTGATACACCATTCCTAACTTGTGCAGTTGACACACTGGAGGGATGGGACAGCATCCAGGGGGACCCAGACAGGCTGGATGGGACCATGTCACCCTCAGGAAGTTCAACAGGGCCAAGAGCAGCATCCTGCACCTGGGTCAGGGCAATCCCAAGCACAGGCTGGGCAGAGAAGGGGTCAAGATTATTCCTTGGGGGGATTGGAGGTGTTGGTTGATGAGAGCTCCATAAAACCCAACAATGTGCACTGCTGGACCAGAAAGTCAAACCTGTCCTGGGCTGCAGTGCAAGAATTGTGAGCAGCAAGTCCACAGAGGGGATTGTGCCCCTCTATTCCACTCTCCTGAGACCCCTTCCTGCAGAGCTCTGGGGCCAGCAACACAAGAAGGATGGGAAACACAGGACAGAGTCCAGAGGAGATGCTCCAAGGGCTGGAGCCCCTCTGCTCTGGAGCCAGGCTGGCAGAGCTGGGAATGACCTGGAGAAGGCTCCAGGAAGACCTTAAAGCCCCTTCCAGTGCCTGACAGGGCTCCAGGAGAACTGGAAGGGGGCTTCTGAACCCCACCCCAGGGGCTTACCTGGGACTACAGCTCAGGGTTGAACAAAACCAGCCCCACAGCCCTGGAACTGCTGCTCACCGAGCACTGTTGGGTGCTAGGGCCACACAACCTCTCCAGAGGGATAGGAACATTTGAGTCACAGAAGGAAGTTTCCAAAAGAGGTCAAAATCAGTTCTGCAGCTTCCCACCCTCGCTGCACACCCCAAGGCAACACGTGGATGCCTGTGGAGCTCTCTTCATCCCAGGAACTGGTGGCTATGGAAATGCACATCACCCCTTTCTTTGTTTAGGGTGGCAAAGAGCCCACAACATGTGAGCCCCTTCTGCTACGCTTGCCTTGCAACCACTGCTCAGTCATCCCAACCCCAATTTATCTTTCACAGGAATAAAAGCTTCTGGGTGCAAGGCCAGATGTGCAGAGGGGAAAATTTGGACCTGAAACAAGGGGAAATTGAGCTGCAGTTATATGGAGTCATAAATATTTACTGTGATGTAAACTGAAGGACTGAACTGCTCATTTGATTTTTTAACTTGAAAAAGAAATTTAAAATTTACAAAGTCTCTCAACAGAAAAGTGGAAAAATATATAATTAGAGTCTAAGGAAAACAAGCTTGAACAAATGTGCTGTGTCTGTCAATGTGGATTCCCTACACCCCAGCTCCCTTTGGAGCTGCACCAATTCCCCCTTCTGTCCTCGGATGTCTGTACATGAGAGCAGGCGGTGCCAGGGCTGAGGCAGCAGCTTTGTTTGTGCATATGCACAAGATAAACACACATTTCAGTTCAAAACTACCAGCTCTGTGCTGGTGGCCGAGTTTTGAAGCATCAGCTCTAAAATGCAGCTCAGTCCTTCTGGCCTCTCGCTGTTGTGAAGCTTTAACACTCACACAACACCAAGACTCCTCAATAATTATCACTCAACGCATTTGTGCTGCCACTTTTGACACCAGTTTGGGGTGCACTGGCCTGGTCTGGCCAGAATTCCATCCTCCCACTGGTGATGGTGCCAGGCTGTGGAGCTCCAGATGCCAGCAGCAGCACAGTGTCACAGCATGCCAGCCCCTGTCACCCTCAGCTGTCCCTGTGCTGGGCACAGTGCTAAGGAGGGCCAGGCAGGGTCCCAGCTCCCAGGGCATCCAAGTGCACGTTCAAGCAGAAATCTGTGACTAATCCCCATCCCACATGTGCTGGTGGCTGCTTCCAGCAAAGCACTGAAGTCACTGCTCCAGGAAGGCACCCCCAGGGTGGCTTTCTGCTGCCACCCACGCCGAGGGAAAAGCTGAAAAGCACTGTTTTGATAAGTCCATCTGGGAGCTGAGGCAGGATGTGAGGGATGAGAAGATGGATTGAAACAGCAAATCGAGCCCAGAGGGAGCAAATGAGTGACAGAGGGACCAAGGGGACAGGAGAGGATAAAACCTGAACTGAGTGTGGTCAGAGCAGGGTGCTGAGGAGCTGAGTGGGGTTTGAGAGGGGACAGGCAGCAGGGAAAATGAGGCAGCAATGGTGAGGCAGGTCACCCAGACTGGAATTAGATGATCTTTAAGGTCCCTTCCAACCCAAACCATTCTAGGTTTGGGAGAAGGAAACACGAAGGAAGATTTCAGTAGCAACAAAGCACCTGCTAATGAAGAATAATGTCTGGGATGTACAGAGCACCTCGATATGGAGACACACTGCTTCCCACAGGGGACTGAACCAGGGAGCAGCACAGGCTCATCAGAGGGGCTCATACACCCAGCAAAAGGGGCTGCCAGATCTGGGCTGCCTCAGCTTCCCCCGGAGCATTTTAGAGCAGAACAGTGACATTTTTCACTTGCAGACAACCACCAGGGACAGTCCCTGGGCAGCCCCAGCACGTGTCACACACAAACAAACAGAGCACACAGCCTCAGGTACTCACACACACTGGGAATTCTGCTGCTGCTTTCCTGAAGCTGGGAAACACCTTTTGCAAGAAAAACAAACCCTCCCACCTGCTTCCTTCTGAATCAGAAGCAGCTTCCAAAACATTAAGCTGCAATTAGGGTTGTAAATTAGCCACAAGCACTTATAATCCATAAATCTGCACATCCAATGAAAAACAATAGCTAAGGAGAGTCCAAAAGAGCTGCTAATGACTAAAGTGGATTTCAATCAATCACAGGCCACTCCTGCTTTCTGTTGCTCTATGTTGAATTGGGTTGAAGCTTGCTAATTATTGTCTCTGCACCTATTATACAGAAATTAATATTTTATATTTTCTCTCTTTTCATAGTTTGTTGGGGCTTTTAAAAATATACACACACACATATATATATATACACCTCACTCTGTTTTTTACATGTATTGCTTTCTTTCTGCAGCATAGAGAGCTCTGCATTTATCAGCAGCAAGCTTTGCTTTTCAAACCATGGCAGAACATGTGATTTCTGAGTGTCACCTCCTGCATTCCCTCTATTTTTCTTTTTTTTTTTTTTTTCCATTGGATGAGGAGCTTTCAAAGAGAGAAATTCTCACACTTACTTGGACTCGTCTGCTCACTGAGCCTCCGAAGTCTCCCACTGGAGGTCCGGGTGATTCCTAAAGCAAGAAAAAGGTTGGAATAAGGAATCCATGTGAATATGGGGTGTGGAGTTACCTCCCTGCTATCACCCTCTGTCTGGCAAGGCACAGTTCCATCAGGAATCTGCTTTGTGCCATCATCTCTTTGATCTAGGGAGAATTACATGTTATTTTAACCAAAAAACCCCTGAGAAGAGACCTCCACCTTTCCCTGAAGATGTCTAACATTATTATTCAAACACACCAAACCCACAGATGTATTTAGGGTTTCCAGAAACACCAGAAGGGACTTTAGAAAATATTACATGGGACATTCACGTTCACTTCTTGCTCCAGGATATTTTATCCTAGAGAGAAGTGCAGAACTTCCTGAGACAGATTTCCTTGCTGGGAGAGGAGAGCACAGGAATTTAAGGATTTGCATAGGTCCTGCACTTACAGAGACTCTTCTCTGGATGGACTGCACCTACATCCTGAAACACATCATGTGTGGGAGCCCTGCTGTGGGGTCAGAGCAGTGGGACAGGGGATGGACCTGCCCTTCCACAGCCAGGGAATTCCCAGGTGCCTGCCTGCCTCCCAGGCACCTGCTGACTACAACAACATTTCTAATCCATCATCAGCTGGTTTAAAATTTCCCTGCCACCCCAGCTGCCTATTTGTAAAACCATGATTGCCACAGCACTCGCTTCCCACTCAGCAAGAATCTGAATTCTCCTTAAAATCCCCAGAATTCCCATTTAGTTAAAATACAGCCATATGAAACTGTACATGGATTTGTGCCTCATTTCTGGGTTTTCTACACTTTTTATCTCAACAAAAGCAGTCACAATAAATGCAGTTAACCACCTCAGGTGGGATGCTGTATCCTGGAATGTCGCCAAATGTGGTGATGTCTAGTATGGACATTCCCAGGAGGTCTGGTAGCCCTGGGGCTCCTGCTGGAGGAGCAGGATGATGTCCAGGATGGACACCAGCTCCAGGACAGTGTCCATCATCTCGGGCACCAGAAGCTGCAGCTGCCAAGGCACGGGAGCTCCTCAGCTCATTCCAAACCCTCAGCACACAAAAACTTTGGGTCAGGATTTCTACCTGCAAACAGGTAAGAAGCCCCAGGATTTGAGGTTGGTGATGTAATTCAATTATATTATTTAAACTGCCTTCTCACCATCTACCAGATCTGTTGGACAAGAAGCAAAGGGATTAAAACAGCATCAATTTAAGATGCAGAACAGCTCTAAACTCTCTAAACTGTGGTTTGTAACACAACCTTAAAAATTTTTTCGGCTAGAAGAGTGCATCATACAAGGAAAAAAATATTAAAAAAAGAAATAGATATATATAGAAAAAAAGGCAGGAAAACTTTCATACCAGTAAGGCCTGAGATAGAGGGAGGGAAGGGGAAGGAGCTGCCTGGCAGCTGGACATGGAAAAAGCATTTCATGCTCGGAACTCTGTGCTTGTGTATTTATATTTATATATATTTTATATGCCTCTGTGTGTTTGCTCTCTCCCTTTCCATTTCTAACATAAAAAGCCTCTGTGCCTACAACGTGATGTGGTTGAACCACAGGGCTGGTCCTGGGAAAGGGTGACACAGGGAGAACCCATGAGCAGCACCACCCAGAGCCTGCCCCCAAAGAGCCAAAAATAGAGCCAGGACTGTCCACCCATACACAATAACACCCAGCCTGTGTGCTCCACAGCTTTACCTGCATTGCAACAGGGCACATTGGTGCTGCACCCATCACCCAGCCTCACTTGTCATCACTGACAGCAGGACAAGGGCTGAAGCTTCTGGGAACTTGTGCATTATAACTAGCATTTTAAATTTTAAACATATTTTTGCTATTAAACCCAGTTCCTGAATCTTTTCTTTAATTCTTTTCTCCTCTCTAAATGCCTACTGCTTCTTTGGATGCTAGAAAGAATGAAAAGCCATGTTTCCTCTGCTGAACAGATTTTTAAACAGCTCTTCTTGAGCCAGGCTGCAAGAGCAGTCACATCCCAGAGAGACAACACCTCTGAGTTCCCTGTGTGCAGGCAAGGTGCAGTGTTGAAATCCAGCTTTTGGAATTGCTCAAAAAGCAGAGAAAACCATCCCTGCTGGGTGGCAGGCTGAGGAATGCAGATGTGCAGCCATGCTGAGCTGGTTAAAGCAGCCTTTCATGTTCAAAGGCTTCGTTCAGTCTGCGGCGGGGCAGGACGGAAGCTGAACCAGGAGCTCACAAGCTTGGACAGGCTCACATATAGGAAATAGGCTTTATTCCCTTCAGCAACCACTGCAGTGGAAAAACACACACAGGGCTGGGAGCATCCAGCACAGCCACCAGAGCACCCGTGCCCTGGCTGAGTCTGTGGCTTTTATGCAAACCTCCCTGAGGATTTGTTTGTGTGCTCTGTCTCCCAGGTTTTCTCTGGGGAGCTGGAATTACCACTCACACCCTTTTTGCAAAGGGGTGGACAAGCTGTGTTGATTTGCTCTGTGTTGGAGGCAGCATTAGGAGGAGGTTTTTCTCACAGCTGTTGCTTCACTGCCTGTTAACAACATTAATAATACATAATAATGCTGTTCATCCCCTCTCACACAAAGGGAAAACGAGGAGCAAACATGAAATTCATCCAGGCAGCCCAACACCTTAACAGAAAATCTAGAAAGAGGAGGGAGAGCTGCAGAGTCTGAGCCAAGCTTTCTATCTGTGATGCCTCACTGCCCCTCCAGAGAGGGAGGATCCAGACACAGTCCTGGAAAGCAGATAAACAGCAGGGAAAGCTGGCAGCCTGGCAAGACAAGGAGAGAAGATCTAGCAAAAAAAAAAATAAAATAAAATAAATAACAAGAAAGCAACAGCTAAAAATATGCTGCTGTGAACACAGTGCCAGGAAGGCAGCAGAGGGGCAGGATCAGAGAGCATCAGCTGCTGGGTGTGTTCTGGGGTTACCTCTATTTATAGCCTGGGAGCAGCAGTTTGAGCCCCAGGTTTGAGCTGTGAAATGAAAATCAAACGTTTCCACTGCAGACAGTGTCTGTGAGCCTTCCCTCTCAAACACCCTCCAGCCACCCTGGAAATGCACTGGACTAAGAACCACAGTGCAATGTGCTTTATTTAGCTGAAATTGGGAATTCTCCCCCTTGCTCCCATCAGCAGGAATTCAGGATGGAAGAGTCCAAAAGCCAAAGATCAGTCAGTCCAAGAGTGGCTCATTCCACCCAGCGGATGTGCCTCAGCAGGACAAAGCCCAGCTCAGCCTCACCTTGGCTCACTCCCTGAGCAATTTATAATTGCTCTTTTTCATACTTTATAATCAATGACTAATTCCCTCCAGATCCACGGGCTGGGGCCATATGGCCCAAGAGAAAAGCTCCAGCACCCAAAACCTCCAGACTTCTCTGGGATCTCCTTCACATCTGACAAAGCCTAGAATCGCCCCTCTGATCATGTCAGTGCCAGGCTCACATTTAAATTGCTCACTCCAGGCAATATTGGACCAAGTTTTTTACTGTTTCATGCTTCTTGCAGCTGCTGATGTAACACAATGGATGTAAAGCATCCCAGTACTGAAATGGGAGCACCTTCAGGGTGCTCACCCTGCTGCAGGGGATACAGAAAGGGTAGGGCAGCAGGGGATGGAATCCAGCTTGTCTGGAGAAATGTCCAGTGTGACTTTTCCAGCTGAGTTGGCTGAATCTGAACCTAGAGCTAACCAGGGAATTGCCAGAGATGTTCATCTCCAGCGAAGTCAATGCATATGTTCTCCAAAACACACCAGAGTTTTTGGATGATACACTCCAAACCTGCTGGATACTTATAAAAGTGAAGAGAGAGCCCATGTGAGACTGATGTTCTCCTCACAGTAAGCCATCCATGCTGCCACACTCACATGATGTAACATTCAAAAGGACAAGTGAGCAATTCCCATTATCAACAGAAACCACGCAGTGAGGACAAACAATGGAGGATGCAGCTCAGGAACTCGCTCTCTCTACGCAGTCCAGTAAAAACAAAAAACAAACAAACAAAAGAACCCAAGCCAAACAAAGGTGGTGATGGAAAGGGATGGGTCAAACCCAGCAGGAGCCATCCCACACTGTGCTGGAGTCAGCAAAGCAGCACCAGCTCAGCCGAGCAGGCACCGTGACCCCTGCTTCTGTTCCATGTACGTACTGCAGGCTCTGAGAGCAGATAATGCAGCTCCCTTCTTCACCCAGCACAGCATAGCACGGTGTCCACACAGCTCTGGGCATGTCTCCATCCAGGAACACTTTCCTGCTCTGGACACATCCACACTCCTGCCACTTTTGGGTACAGCTCCAGGAATCACGGAGCCACCTCTGCATGGTTCCAGCTCTGGAGTGCTGGGGGCTCCTCAGCAGAACAACCCTGCAGAGCACCTACACACCACCTGAGCTTTCAAAGCAAAGGCTGGCAGGGCTGACCCCCCCCGGGCAGGACCTGCAGCCCCTGTGCACTGCACACCCCCAGCCCCACCTCCTCCACCCCATCCTGCCCTCTGCCATCTCCTCAGGCCCTCCTGCTGCCACCCAGGAGCATACAAAGGACAGCAAGGATGTCCCTGCCCTGTTCAGGTACCAGTGCAGACAGGTGGGACAGGGTTTTCCACTCTCTGCTCATTGTGCAAGTTCATCTCAGCACTCTTAGGATCACTCAGGGTGTGAAATCTCTCTGGTTGTACTCATGTCACAGGCACCATCTGGGAGTGGGCAGGTGAATTACCTTCACTGACAGCTGCATTTCACCCTGCTTCACCCAGACAGGCTCTGAAAGCTCCAGGGATAAAAAAGAGTGACTGGAGAAGATCTCACCAGCAGCAAGACCTGGAGCTGTTAGCAGGAGGAAAACCCACACGTGTGTTGATCCACACTGCACAATCTTTGCCTCCATGGCTCCTCCAACGCTCCAGCTGCTGCAGGCTGAGCTGCAGAGCTTGAGTGCTGGCACAGGACATCACCTCTGGAGGCAGACCCTGCACAGGGAGATGTCACTGGGGACAGCAGGGGACACAGGGGAGCCAGAGACTGCAAGGGAGAGACATCAGTGTGCAGAGTAGCAAAGGAAGAAGAATCTCTATTGCTCTGAGTCCCGTGAAACACAAAATTACAGCTTCTCTTCCATTAGCTTGAAATCCACTTGCAACATTAACCTCAAAAAGAATACAGTTTAAAAAAAAAAGGAAAAAATTCATGTTCATTTCCAGTACTAATCAGAAACATGCACTGAAGAATAAAAGACACTTTTCCAGATTCTGTGTAACAGAAACTCTTCACAAAGAAGCTGAGCACAGCTAGAAAAATAAAAAACTTCAACCCTAGTGCATGGTTTCATTCTGGATCAAATATCTCTGGCAGCAAACTGAGCTTTCACCAGGATGGAGAGATGCTGGTGGGGTGGAGGGATGCTGCTGGGATGGAGGGATGCTGTGGCCAAGGGGCACAGATTGCAGACTCAGGAGTGCTCCACTACCTTCTCCAACACAGCCTAGATGCACCAACAAGCTGTGTCCAGGTCAAAGGCTGAGCATAGACAGCCTAAAACACACCATGGGAGCTGGAGCCACACAACACTGCTCATCAGCACATGGAGCCATGAGGTCACATTCAGAACCCAGCCTGGGGCTGGAGCTCAAATTACCCTCAAGGAAACCACAGGAAAATTGGCATTAGCAAGATGCATCTATTCCTACCACAACACTCTACTTTAGCAGGTGCCAAAAGCATTCTAACACTAAACTAATGTTCCAAAAGCTTGTGCTAATGATAAGAGGCAGCAAGACTCAAGCCTCAATTTTTGCAGTGTTAGAAAGGCTTCCCCAAGGCCAGCAGTGCTCTGCACAAGCAAAGGGCTGTGCTAGGGAAGGGCCAGTCCTGCACATGGTGTTACAGGGTGACAGGGGACACAGCACTTTAACCTTGGCTCAAATTTAGGCTGTGATTCAAATTGTTAACTCAAATTAAACTGCAGTAATTCTCAGGAAATCAATTGCTGCATCCATAAAGCTTAAGGCCAGAAAATTGCCTTGGCTGACCCACAAACCCACAGCACACACTTCTATCTGGTCAACATGGATTCAAACTTGTGCTTGAGCTAAGTCTTGGCTTTTTGGATACGTTCAATCTCAGTGTCAAGACTAAAACATTGGAGTGATCTCAAGTGCTTTGGCAAGTTGTTTAAGAACTAAAATGGCCTTCAAACAATACAGAGACTTTCCCTTTGAGCTTATTCTGAGGTGAGTAAGCTCAGTCCTCATATATTAATTTCATAGAAATAACAAGATCATTTCACCACTCCTCGTGATCATCTGTTCTTTACTGACCACAAATTCCTCACAGCTGATACTCATTCCGAGATACACTGGACAACCATGAAAGCACTAAAAAAAAATTAGCACAAGCAGTTTTTCATATGAGAAAAGTGTGTTAGTCATCATCTGTGATCCTTCTGTTTGGAGTGCTCCAGTAACCCGGCTGGGCAGTGGTGAAGGTGCCACGTCACCCGAGCAGATGACTTGTGCAGATGCACATTCACACCCCCAGTGCCCACACAAATGGGAAGGGACTGCAAAAATGGCCCTTTTGTACCTGCTGTCAGCTCTGCTGGCTTCGGGGATTCTTCCACTTAGCAGCAGGAGGCAAGGGAAAAGGGTTCATGTGGGAATAGAAAACTGCTCTTGTGAAGATCTGCTGGCTGGGGCTGGGCCTGGTAACCCCTGTCAAGTCTAAAATCCCTCCCAGTTCACTGTTGATGCTGACCAGATTTCCAGAGAGGTCTTGTCCCCCAATTTTCCCTGTCTTCACCACGCTCCTCACTTGCTCACAGTCCTTATGTGCCAAAGCCCAAGAGAAGCAGGACCCAAGAACTGGAATTCAATGAACAGGTGCCTCGTGGCATTTTCACTAAATGAGGGGGTTTTGAGCTTGTAAAGTCATGGCAAGAGCAGCTTGGATCTGGTGCCATTTGCTCCTGCAGAACCGGCAGCATCCCAGCAGAGGTGGGAAGGAGGGAAGGCATCTGAACCCATCCAAGCTGCAGCCTTGCTCAAAGAAGGAAATAACTGTTACATTAATAATCCAACTCTTACATTAACCAGCTGCCACAAGAGCTCCAGCAAGCTAGAAATGTGTTAGTTAATTAACATGACTAACACAGGAGTCCCCAGGAGCCTGAGTGGACAAGGGATAAGGCTCAGCACTCAGAGCACTATAGAAACAAAGGAAAAACAAATAATCACTGCTCATCCTTCACCTCCCAAAACCCCCCAATATTTACAGCTTCCACCCTCATGAGTGCACCTCACCTCCTTGGGTTCATCTGACAATGGCCACAGATTAGCTGGAGAAAACCACAGGCAGATTTGAAGGGGGGGAAAGGAATTTTAAAACTCCAGTGTGGTATTTCCATATGGATCAAATACCCCCGAGCCACCCCACAGCTCTGCTCCCCACTCCCACAGGCCTGCAATGCTCTGGCTGTGGCCACACAGGAGAAGTCCTGCTGCAAACTTCCCAGCCCAGCATCTGCCCCTCTGCTCTGCTCCAGCACTGTGTGCAGTTCTAGCACACAAAAAAACCCCAAAATAAAATCAAAAAGTCATCCTTACTTAGATTTTAAATCAATTTATTACCATCTTCTAATAACCTCAATGCAATCACATTTTTTTTCTCAGCCCCAGCATTTGCTCAGTGACTGCTCACAGCTTCCCTGCTTGTTTCACACACACACAAAACTCTCAAATTTGTGTTTCAGAGGGTCCCCCTGGCAACAAACACCACTGGATTTATCATGGGAGCCCTGCAAGCCTGGGGCTGCCATCGGGATGGAATACAGACCCCTTCTGTTGGCCAGGCTCTGCAAGGCAAATGTTGATTTTTCCCAGAGAGGGGTGGGGATGTACAAGGAGAAAAGCCCAGAACAAAGAGGCAGCAGCAAAAGGGCAGCAGACGACAAAGGGCAGGGGTTAAGGGCTCTCCTGAGCCTGGTGACCCACGGGGTGACCCTCCAGGGTCCTTGTCAGAGGGCTGCCAGGACCTGGGGCAAACAGGACACCCAGAGCAGACATTTGGGAACACCCAGCCCCAGCAGTGAGCACCTCCCCATCAGAGCTGCAGGAGGAACAGGGCAGCCTTTGGGTTTGAGAGCAATGCCTGACTCTGCAGATGCTGCAAAGGGAAAAGCCAGGGATTGAAAAGCCAGGGATTTTCCTTAGGTGCAAGTCCCAGTCTCACTCTGGACCTGGACAAAGTGTCCTCTTCCTTCCTGCCCTGTGAGAGATGCTCCACTGCAGCCAGGTAACATCTGGATGAAGGAACCAGCACCAGACAAAGGAGCAGCCAAGAGCCCATGGTCACTAAATCCCTTCCTAGCCAGAAACTCAGCTGAATATTTAGGGTCAAGATCCACAGTCTGGCCAGTCAGCTGAGAACAGCAACCTTGGAAGAGCATCAAGGTCAAGCAGATAATGGCCACTTTTCTCTCCACACAGATATATATTGTAAATGTGCTTCAGGCTGCAAACACCACCAGAGCCCCTCCACCTGAGCAGCCCCAGTGCAGCAGCAGCCTGAACACACACACCCAGCACCACACACACACAGCTCACACCATGATGAGGCTGCATTGCTTGGGCAGATCCCAGAGCTGCTCTGATACTGCACAGAACTGCCTGGAAGTCAGCAAGCCCAAGCTCTGAGCTGGGGTTCAGCAACCAGCTCCCTGCATAGCCCTACACATAAAACCTGAGCTCAGAATGGCAGATTCTCCCTTGGGACATCACACACACACATTTATCTCTGACCCGAAGCCCAGTCACATCTTGATCCTCTGCTCCTGAGGCTGATCCTGCCCTGGGCAGATGCTGAGGTGGGCAGGGAGGGAGGACCAGCTCAGCCATGGGGCAAAGCCAGCTGCAAGCAGAGGAGTCAGAATTGCTCAGCCACCACCAGGACTCCAACATGACTCTCTGCACGTAATTTTCCTCCTCCACATACTCTTCCCTGCCTGTAAAATGAGGTGTCAAACACTTCCCCTGGTCAGAGGAGCTGCAGGGACATATTATTTAATGTTTTCACATTTTAGCTGTACTTTAAAGAATGACTCAGACACTATCTATAGATTCCTGAGATAATGTCCGCTGTCCTTAAACAGGAGAGAAGGGAAATTACAATTTGGGACTACAATAAAGCTCTGGCCTCATACAACTGAGGGTTTTCTCCTATTAATTCTACCTCAGAAGTAGCCAAGGCAACCCAGTTTCATAAACTAATAACATTCTTTGGTGTTTTTCCTTGTATCTTACAATTATATTTAATAGTAGCTGCAGCAGGGAAGTTGGAAGAGAACTTCAGCCAAACTTAGGACATTATTTGAGTGCCTAATGCTGCAGATCAGCTTTCACTGGAGTTTGCAGAAGTGCCTTTACAAACTTCAGTATAATTCCATCTGGGTCTGACAAGATGCTGCACTTAGATGTTCGTGTAGCTGGTTTTGGGACCATGGCTGGTTTGTCTGACTTGGAAATGGAAGAGAGAGCTCTGTCTGTGGCAGACCAGTCAACTCTGAGATTAAACTCCCTGTGTGCTTCTCTTCTGCCCCCAGACTCTCTCTATAAACCATTTAAAGGCATTTAATGAAGGGCCAGGTTCTCACAAGTGCCCATGGCCCATGCTGTGCCCCAGAATCCATCAGAGATACCCAGCACAGAAACAATTAAGTTCATTTAAAAACAAGATGTAGAATCAACATGTAAGTGCCAATATCCTATTGGGTTGTCCTTTAAAATCTTTGTAAGGGACAAGGGGCAGGCACTGATCTTTTACCTCTGGTGACCAGTGAGAGGTCACAGCAAGAAGAAACTCGAGGAAACAGCAAAAAGCTGTGCCAGGGAGGCTTAGGTTGGATATTAGGCAAAGGTTTTTCCCCCAGTGGGTGGTGGGGCACTGAACAGGCTCCCCAGGGCAGTGGCCATGGTCTCAACCCAGCCAGAGTTCAGGAAGTGTTTGGACAATGCTCTCAGGCACAGGATGGGATTTTGAGGCTGTCCTGTGCATGGCCAGGAGTAGGACTTGATGAACCTTGTGTGTCCTATCTCAGAATATTTTTGATTCTATGAATAAAATCATTCTAGACCCAGCACCTTTCTGCCAAGCCATGCTCTCCAACAGCCAGCTCTAGAGCAGAGCAGCAGGAAATCAAGAATGAGTTCATTTAAGTAAAGCCTAGATACAAAATCCACCTCTTAGATGCTACTCCATGGTTACACACACCCCTCTCCAGGTACCAAGTGATCCCAGTGCAACTCCTTCTCATGGGCTTCCCCAGCTGCCAGCAAGGGAAAAGCAAAGCACCTGGCACCACCAAACAACCCAGCCCTGGAAAATGCAGAATGAAATCACTCCTGGCACAGGTGAAAACCATTCCAAGTCATGGAGCAGCGCCTGCAGCCTCTGAGGAAGCCTTTCTAGAGAGAAAGAGGCTCACAGGGGGAGGCACAAAGCCTATTCTGTGGGTGTGCTGAAAGGCAGCATTGTCTGTGGAACATGGCACACTCGGTGTAACAGAGCCATCAGCAGAGCCCTGGGTCCCATCCAGAACCACCCCAACAATCCAGATGTTCAGTCTCCACCATGCAAATCCTTGCCACAGGAAAGGCAGCTGCTGCTCCTCCTGGGTGACCCAAACCCTGGTGCACTGCCCCTGGCACTGCCAAGCCCCCATGCTGTGCCAAGGGGAGATTCCAACAGGATGGAGCTCCTGAACAGGCACCTTGTGCCACAAGGAATGAGCCACCCCGTGAGAACCCTGCCCTGGGGCATGCACAGCCTGCTGCCAGCCACACCTGAGAGGCATTTCCCTGTCTGGAGGCCCAGGGCACTTCTGATGACCTAGACACCACGGCCAGGGTTCATCACATGAGCTGACCTTTCACAAACAGCATCTTCTGCATCCTGAGCACTCCAACACCTCTTGTCCAGAGGGGATCCATGGCACTGCCACATCCCTCCAAGCCAAACCTACCTCCACCTTCTATACCCCTGGCAGGAGCATCACCCAGGCAGGAACCTCCCTCCCCTGTCCAGAGCTGCAGGACTGACATGTGGCCAAGGCAGGATGCTCTGGGGGGTGTCAAAATTCCAGCCTTATCTCCAGAGGCTGAGATCATGAGTAGAAAATGTTTCTGTGTTCTCTCAGCCAGCTTCCTGTTGGCACCCCTCTTCCTCTCCTCTGAAGCATCTCTCTGTGAGCAGTTTCAGAGCCAGAGATGAATATTCACAGATTAAATGTATTTGCCATGTCTGAGACATCAGGTTTGTGACAGTGCCTGTCCTTAGCATGACCCAGCTGCTCCTCAACCAGCTGTGGCCTGAGCAGGTCAGGGGCAGCAGCCCCAGCTGCAGGGGGATGCTGCTGCCACACCAAGCACTCACACACACTTGTCGTGGCTGAAAGCTGGCAGCCACCTGCTTTAGTGCCTGAAGGAAGGGTGGGATCATAACCTGAGATCTCCAGAGGGTTTGACTCCTCACCCCACAGTACCTGGAAGCCACAGCCAGCAGGAGCTGGGCTCTGCAGCACTGAGCCAGCTCCAGCCCCTGATGGAGGGGGAGATAGGGTGAATCATCTGCTGGAGGGAGGCTGCAGGGACCAGCTCTGATTCAGAGATGCTTTGAGACGGCTCAACTCAGGCAAAATTAAATTCCACCTTGTTTTTTTCCAGGCCTTGGTCCTCGGTAATACAGGATATTAGCTCCCTCAGCTTTAAGATCAATGTCTGAACAAGTTGCCAGAATAGGAAGCACTTGGGCTATCTGCAGTCACCTGACAAGGAGCAGGAGCTGGTGCCCCAGGCTGGCCACACAAACCAAGTGAGACAGTGAGTTCTCCTGTTTCCCAGGCAAAGGGCCATATTTATCCAGAGTGCAGCCCCTGGAGGAGCCCAAAGCCCCTCAGTAGGCTCTGCCCAGGTGATACAAGCACAGAGAAGGTCACTGCCACACATGCTCCATGAGGAGGTGACATCCATGTCCCTCTCCAGGGGCAACTGTCACCCTTCACTCCCTAATTTCCCTGTGTGTAAACAAAGCACTGACCTCCAGGGCTCCTGGGCATCTGTCACCATCAGTTTATTCCATGAGAAAGTGAAATTAAAAAAAAACCCTGCAGCTGAAACAGTGCCTAATCTTGCAAAGATTATGATGACATGATTTGAAAAGCAGAAGAGGATGTTAAGCCCCCAAAGCAGAGGTCTCTACGTGGTTTATAGTCTTACATTGCCCATAATCTATAGGCAACAGGGCTTGGATCCTTCCAGGGTGTTCTTAGGGGCTATGCCAAGGCAGCTTTTAATTCAAAGTCTGACCTCCCAGCTGTGTTTTGACCTAAGGATACACCATCCATTAACCACCAGAAATGGGAAGACAGGTTATTAAAGATGATGGTGATCCCAAGTGAGGATGAAATGTTAGAGATTATTAGAATTAAAATTAATCCAAATACTCTGGAAAAGGACAACAACCAAACAAAAAGAGGAGACTGAGGGGAGACTTCACTGTGGTCTTTAACATCACGGGGGCTGATCTCTTCACTGTGGTGACAAGTGAAGGAACTCAAGGAAATGGCTGGAGCTGAGTCAAGGGAGGTTTGGGTTGGATATGAGAAATTTTTCACCCAGAGGGTGGCTGAGCACTGGAACAGAGTCCTCAGGGACAGCACTGAGCCTGTTTGAGATCAAGGAACATTTGGACAATGCTCTCACGTGTTGGGATTCTTGGGGTGTCCTGTGCAGGGCCAGGAGCTGGACTTGATGCTCATGGGTTATTTCCAACTAAGCATGTTCTACAATTCTGTGAAAAAACTCAGGACAGGACACAGTGTGACCAGGCAAGGACCAGCATAAAAGACCTAATTTACACACCAGACTCAAGTCAGTGGTTGTGGGAGGCTCCTATGAAAGATCCATATCCCTGGGCTGAATTGCCAGGCTGTGTCAAAATCAACTGGAGGAATAGCTGAGGGTGACAGGTACTCCAGGCAGGTGCCTGTGAACGTGGGATGAACTTGACTGCAGAGTGAGGGGTGAGAAGCAGGCTGTCAGAACAGCATAACTGAGACCAGGAGATGCTTTCCATCAGAACTGCTCCCTGTGCAAACCCCTGCTGCTGTGCCTGGCTCCTCAACAGGGACAGAGAGGCTCCAGGTGCCAGGCACAGCAGCCCCAGTCCAAGGGTTTGTTTGCACTGGACCAGCTCCTGGCTCTGGGGCTGTGCTCCAGCCTCCAGGAAACGCCCCACATCCTGCTCCAGCAGGGCTGGAGCTCCTGCAGGCAGCAAAGGGCTTTGCTGTGGATCCCTGAGCCTCTTGGAAGGGGACAAGGTGCCACCTGGAAGCTGCACCAGCCCCGTGTCACAGGCAGGTGTTTGCTCAGAGAGAAGCACAAACAAACCCGCCCTGGCAGGCCCTGCTCCCCTGGAAATTCAAACAAGGGCATCTCCAGATGGGAGGCAGGAGAGCATGAACAGCCCTGGGGAAAGCAGAGCTCGTTTGGGCACCCCCAGGCAGCACAGAGCATGGAGAGGGGTGAGGAGGGAGGAAAAATGCCACAACTCTTGGATACCTGGGGACATCTCTGCCAGCACGGCTTCTGGGGGCTCCCCATCAGCCAGGATGGGTGACACTTGCTCCTCTGCAGCTTTCCTGCAGGCAAAACAGAGCCTCCAGCCTCCTGAACTCACTGCAACAGCCCCCTGCCACCTTCCTGGGCTGTCCTGTGCAAGTCCTTTGTCCTTTCCCACCCACTGACCCACGCTCCTGTGTACACCTGACCTGTGGGAAACACTTCTCAGCCCTTGTGCCTCCCACGAGCAGCCTGTCCATCACTCAGAGGGGCTCTGGACACAGAAATCCTGCCATGGGGCTAGGAATGAGGGCACTGCTTATTTTTACCCAGGATGAAGGTGAGGGTTTGCTCCTGGCTCAGCAGGAGCTGTGTGACTATGCCCTGTACCAATCTCTCAGATCCTTCTCCTGTGTTACAATCTCTGCCAACAGCAGCCCAAAAATCATCCACCAAGGAAGAGGTACAGTCTATAAAAGGGTTTAATGCAAAACCCTGCAATAATCAGCACCCAGCACATTTTCTGCCTCATATCCATTCCCATTCTTGTATTCAGGGCCCAAAGGAGATGAAAGGCTCAGTAAGATCTGAACATTAATCCACACACATTATGAAACATTTTTCACTATTCCCTCTCCATCATGGCTCAAGCACAGGGCTCTTGCTTTTCCCAGGATGATCTCAAAACAAAGCCAAACACACCAAACAACCATGCAGCCACAGACACTCTCCTCCCCTCTCCCCTCCACATGCACTGTCCAAAAGGCCTGAAATGTATTTTTAAAACACTGATGTGTGATGATGATTTCCTGGAGAGTGGCTGGTCCATGAAGGACCATGCACAGCAGAGGAAGGTCTGAAACCTCCACAGATGGATCAAGCTCCCAAGGGCTGAGCTCATCCTTCCCCAAATTAACTCATTGCTCCCAACACTAACTGCAGGAATCAGCTGTCAGACCATTTCACATCACTGCTGAGAGGTTCATCTGACAAAAACCCAGCATGGGAAATAACTCAGAGCCTCTTGCTCCAGCTGCCAAGCAGGATGAGGAGACCACCCAAGCCATGACATCCCCAACAAGCCACAGCACCGAGAGGCTTCTCAGATGTGGGGCTCCACAACTGGGGCATCTCACTTGTCAGAACAGCAATTTGGGAAAGCGTTCACAGATGCACATAGAGCTGAATGGAAATTAATGTCAAAGGGTAATTAGCTGCAGCAATGGCAGTCCTTCAGGTTGTGTCTGAGCTGTTCAGCAGATACTCAATGGCTCTGAGAGTTACAGCTTACCTGCTAAAAAAAAAAAATCAATAAATTAAAAAACAAGCACTTGAAACCCCCCGGTGTGGTGGTTCTGGGCACAACTCAATCTCACATTTCTTAGCATTATAACCAATTTTATAAAACATGCTCTAAAACATGTGAAGGCAAGCTACCAGAGGAGAAAAAACCCCTCATGTGGCAGAGTGGGCTGCAAGAACACACTATTAAAGTCTGGATTTAAGGATTTCACAGTGTTTTTAGCAATTGACCTCAGATAAGGACACTGCAGCACATGTGACTTCTATCACTAGAACACTGAAAATCAGTGAGCTTGAAAACCTTCCCCAAAGCAAAGAGGACGAGAATTAGGCTTGGACTGGTGACATCATCAACTTCAATGCTTTAAATTAAATTCCATGCTGGCAAAGAATTATCTTCCATCCTCATTCCTACTGATTAAAATGCACCTGGATTTTGCTTTTAAGTTTAGAAGTTAACTGAAAGTCATCTTGGGAGAGTGATGGGAGTTGAAAATGTGGAGAACAAAACTTTTCTAGGGTGCTGGTGGCTGAGTCCCCCATCACAGACCTGGGCAGGCTTCTGGGGGCTCCCACCAGCCAGGGTGGGTGACACTTGCTCTTCTGCAGCCTTTCCTGCAGGCAAAACAGAGCCTCCAGCCTCCTGAACTCACTGCAACAGCCCCCTGCCACCTTCCTGGGCTGTCCTGTGCAAATCCCTTGTCCTGACTTGTCCTGCTCCCAGATCTGTTCTCTCCTCAGCAGCTTTCCTCTGTACGTGCCCAGGCACTCACAGCTCACACTGAGTCACCCACAGCAGCAGCAGGGGCTGAGGGCATCTCATCCTCCTTCCTTTGTTTATTCTCTGCATTACACAAAGCTGCAGGCAATCCCCATTTCCCTGGACACCATCAGGCCAAAGCAAACGTGTCCCCAGGGCTGCTCCCGGGATTGTTCCCAGATTCCCTGGCATGGCCACAGGGGACGTGACTCGGGACAAGCTGAGGGAACGAGGCGGTGTCAGGGACCCTCTGTCCCCAGCTCTGGGCTCGGCCCCACGAGGCCAAGCTCGTCCCAAAGGGAGCCACTTCATCCCTCAGCACACTCAGCCCGAGCTCCACTATTCCCTCAGTCCCCAGAATAGCAGTACTCCCACTCCAGGAAATTATGGATTTTCTTGAGCATTACTGTGACCTTTTTAATTTCCATTCTGCCTTTAGCTGTCTCCTCCCCTACACTCCCTCTCTAAACAAATCTCAAAGCTGTACAAAGTGTTTCCTGTAAATAATACTCATCTGGCATGGACAAAGGGAAGAAAAAAACCCTTTTGCTGCTAGTTCCAACTTGCAATTATCCCTCCAGTTTAACTTTCATCTGCTTGACCCAGCAGCAGTGAAGGCAGCTCAGTGTTTAAGGGAAATGGAGGGGACAGTGACATGCTCTGGCCATCATATTTGAACCTGAAATGAGAAGTTGAGGTTATGGAAATGGCTGATATTGTGCTTCAGAGTGTGTAGTGCAGTGATCAATGGTGAAACTCAGGCAAGAACTTCCCAACAAGCCCCTTCCTGCCCAGGACAGTCAGCTGTTCTCACAAATGTCACAGCACTGGAAAAAACTTTCCTTTCCCAGGCTCTGGTGCCATCCCCATGGATGGCAGCCCCTGCTCTGGAGATGGCTGAATCCCTCTGAGCCCTGAGAGCCTCACCTGAGCAGTGACACAGCAGAAGCAGCTTCCCAGGCAGCTGTGAGTCCCCCTCTGGAACACAAACCTTGAGGGGGTGCCTTGGGCTGTCCTTGTCACCAGTCAGTCACTGAGGCCACTGTGGGAACAGGCTGAGTCACCACTGGCTGTGCTGCCTCTCCCACCACGCCACTGCTTGTGTGATTCCACAAGGAGCCAGGGCTCCACAAGCACAGCTGCTTTTCCTGAGGATGCCAGGTCCTGGCAGGAAGAGGAACTCGCTGGTGTGGTGTTAAACACACTGGCTGTGTCACCCCAAGGGACAGGCGTCCCCTTCAGGTCACCTGTGCCTGCTTTTTGTGAGCTCCCTGGCCTCACACATCTGTCCCACAGGTTCAATCCTCACAAATCACTGCAATACAAAGCCCTCTCCTCTTCCACAGGCATTTCTTTGGATTTGGATCAGCCCTTGTGCAGCAAACCCCAGAACACCCCTCATCTAACAGGTACAGGCTGGCCTCACACAAAGCACCCTGCTCACTGCCAGCACTGTTTTTTGTGATGTCCCTGCAGCATCTCCCTATTCCACATGCCACCACCTCTCCCTGCTCAGCCCAGGTGGCCACAGGAAGAGGATGAGTGTTTTGGGGAAGCAGAAATCACCCCACTGGGCCCCACGGGACCTTTCCTTATGTTCTGCAAATGTCTGCGTGTTGTGGTTTGTTATTTGTCTTTCTCCACAGGCTGGATTTCCTTGCTTCTCCAAACAATTTTCTAACAGATGTTGGGATGTTTTTCCTACCTGGAGCAAAGCTCTACCCCTGCCCACACACGCCACCAAGCCTGGAAACAGCAGAACACCCAACAAACCCTGATCTGGCCACCCCAGCACAGCAGGATGCTGCCACAGGAGGCTTTTTCATAACAAGGCTCCATCAATCATCACAAGCCATCAGAAACATGTGATGGCACATTGCATTTACATCAATGGCAATATATTCTGTCAGCACAGGAGTAAAATAAAACAATTGTGCCTTTTGATTGGACTTCTCACGGTCCCACCTCGGGTTTTGCAGCAAGGAAGAGCTGAGGAAAGTCTGCCAGGACTGATGCCAAGTGCCATCAACAGCTCTCGATGTCTGCTCAGCCACAGGAACCCACTGTGAGGCCCTGGAGGCAGCTGAGAACAGCCTGTCCAGGGATCAAGGTGCTTCCATCCAACAGAGGCTACAACAATCTGTAACACTCAAGAAAATTACAGGCTTTACCACCACAAGAGAGGACAACTAGATATTAGAAATCTAATTCTCTGAAGAATATGACTTTTTCTTTTTAAAAGCAATCAGAAGAATGGTTCATTGTTTTAGGTATTAAGTGCACAGTGCAGACCTGGGCAGTGCTGCCTCTTGGCCACACTGTTGGTTTGGGAGCAACACTGCCCTATTCTTGTGCCTTTTCCTCTGCCATCCACCACACAGCAGTCATAGAGAAATTCAGGGATGTGGGGTGGGAAGGACATGCCTGCTTTCCCCTGGATCCCCCAGCACTACAGACAAAGGTAGCTGCTCTCTCTGAGCATCTTTAAATGTTGTTACAGCTCAAATAACAATCCTGGGGCACCAGCCAGTGGGAACATCAAAAGCCTCTGTCCCACATGTGTGCAGCAATGGGGAAGTGGCAGAGCAGGGAACAGCACGAGGTGATGGATCAAGTGGTTAAAAACAGTAAATAAATTAAGGGAGTTGGGGATGAAAACCCACCGGAGAAATGTGTGAATGTTGTGAATGTAAGCAGGCACCATGACTGCTCCTCACTGGTTCAAAAATGTGAGAGATGAGTATGCACAAGTTGGAGATGTGTTTGTCCAAAAAAGAGCAAGGGTTTGCCACGCAGGAACAGCATTTTGCTTGTTATGGGGCTTAAAGCAAGGACAAGGAGCCATGGATGTTTGGTCTCTACAGCTTTCACGTGGATCTGAATGATGCAGATCATTCCTGGCAGCTGACCCTGCCAACCTGCAGAGCTTTCAGCATCCTGAAAATAATGCACATCCCTTTGTCTGTGCAGAAACCTCCTGCTCTTCTGGGATTATCAAAAAACAAGCTCATTCTGTAGTCCTTGGCATTTTCCTTCCTGCTGTTTCAGCAACACCAGGTAACAGCAGCACCACAAATCCACAGCAAGAACACCCTCCAGAGCCTCAGGCAAGGGACTGTGTTCCTGGGGAATCACACCCCACCATCCTTCCCCTTCCCTCTACTCCTGAGCTCCAAAATTCTGCCCTCACCCTTTTTTTTCCTCTTTCACATCCCCCCCACTCTCACAGCAACACAAGTTTTGGGGAGTAAGAGCTAGCTGAGAGTTTGAGCAGAAAAACAATGGCTTTTTTTTTTTTTAATGTATTTCAAAACAAACTATTTGAATTTTTGTTGCAAATGACAATCTAAAATTAAATGAATGTTTTTGTTGGATCCAAGCAGTATTTTTCCCTTGAAATTGCAGTTTGGCCAGCAAACTGGAGGGAAAAAAATACAAAAAATCAGGTCTGAACTTTTCCCCAGCTCAGACACAGATGGTGCCAGCTCAGTGACAAGAGATGGGGTCAGGTTCAGGAGCAAACAATGGGCTCTGCAGACACTGGGACATCCCCACCCCAGCCAGCAGCTTTTATGGCAGAGTGGTTAAAAGTCTTTGAGGGAATCACACCAGGTGTCACTGCACAGTATCAGCCTGAAAAAGACCCAGTCTCGGTTTTTGCTGCCCATTTCAGACCAGCTACAGCCACATATGGACCAACAGACAGAGCTTGGCCAGTCACAGCCCTTGAGGATTATTTGGGGAGGCCAAGCCCCTGCACTGCTGCTTTGATGAGCTCCCTCTGTGCTGGATAAGGACTCGCTGTGCCACATGTCCCTGTGTCACCACAGCTCCTGCCCAGCCCAGCAAGAGCTCCCATGCTGCTCTTCCCTCCCTGGATGCACTGGAGCACAAACCAGAGCCCTGTGGGGCACAATCCCTTCACCTTCACCTGCTGCTGCCTTGGCTCAGACCCACAGGTGCATCTGCAGGAGCCCTGGGGTGTCAGCTCCAAGGACACCGTGGGGCTGGGCACGAGGGGACCCTGGGACACTGCAAACCAACTATCAGAGGACACAGCTGTTTCCCCAAAGCTTCCCAGCTGAGATGGGATCACAGAATGGTTTGGGTTGGAATGGACCTTAAAGATTATCTCATAATCCCTGCCACAGGACACCTTCCCCGAGACCAGGTTGCTCAGAGCCCCATCCAACCTGGCTTGAACACTTCCAGAGACGAGACAGCCACAAATTCTCTAGACACCAACAGCAAATCCAATTCGAGTTATATTCTATTTCCCATGTTTTATAGGGAATCATTTTATGAGTCACAGTATGGGAAAATCCTCATTCAGTGATGGAATCACAGCTCTTGTTGTTATTCCTGTAATTTTTCCTATAGCTTTAGCTCATATATGAAGAGTTATTTCTCCCTAAGTGCCTAAGCAATAAATTAGGAGTCTGCAGTTCAGGTAAGGGTGGGTGACACATAACCACTAGGAATAATTCTGGAGGTACTGTAATTCTGGTGCTCCTTATTTTAGTGAGTGCCAGCATCTCACATAAACCTGAAACTAAAACCATCCTTGGCCAAAACGACTCACACCATCCTTGAAAATACCTATAAATCGTGTCATTTATCACAAATCCTGTCTATTGCTTCTTTGGCGATGCAATTGGGCTTGAGTAATGGAAAGTGAGAATCAAAAAATCCTTAAAAAGTAGTATTCCAGGACAAGTTTGCCTTCAGCAACTGAAATAACAGACATCCCCAAGGCACACATGTAAGAGCTGGCTCCAGTAGAAGTTATTGCTGTGTAAAATCCCTGTTTCATGCTCTCCCCTCCTCCTGCTGCTGCTGCCAGGAGTTCCAGGAACAAAAGCAGTGCCGGGATGAGCCACACGTGCCCGTGGCTACGGCACAAAGGTCTCACTAAAAGGTGAGGCACCCCAAGGTAAACTCATCATCCCGACCCCACCTACGTGGACTGTACTCAGCAGATGGGTTGGGATCATCCTTGAAGTGCTTCGGGGAAGGTAAATCTTGCCTGGGGTGGGGAAAAACCCGGTAACAAGAGAGCACTGCTGTGTCCGTGCAGGTTCAGCCCTGGGAAGTAAAGCAAGATACTCCAGCTGGGTTCAGGGGGACCCAGTCCACAGAAGAGATTCAAAATATGCCAGAGAGGGACAAATCAGGCCAGACATAACAAGTACCTAGCCTCAACAAGTGTTTAGATGTTCATTTTTTCCCTTTGCCATCATTTCCAGGAGTTTCTCAACAAGGCGCTGCATTTCCAGCCTGCCAGGGGCTGTCAGCATCAGCTTTTGCAGCTGAGAAGTCACTTTGTCACATCACCAGCTCCTGTGACCGACAGCAGAGAGCCCAGAGGCTCTGCAGCACCCTGCGCATCTATGTCCTGGAAAAGCAATCCAGTTTCCCAGTGAAATCCCCCAAAGTGAGTGACCATTGCTGTGCCTTGATTTGTGGACACGCCAGCCTCTGTGAGGCTGGCTCCACCTCGCAGAGCTGGCAGCTCTCCAAGGTGGCCACCCCAGTGCCATGGGTGATTCCTCCTCCTTCATTCACCTTCTGCCCAACAAATCAGGGAGATTTATTGGATGCAGCACCCAAAGTGAAGCCTTTGCAACCCAGAGCAGCTCAGCAGCGCTGCCTGTGCTCTTTGCAAGGTGTGAGGTGTTTGTAAGGAGTACAACTGTCCTGCTGCTTCCCAGCAGTGTATTCTGGGCATGGCAGCTCTGTTCTTTTTGTTTAAACAGCTGCACCAGGGAAATGTCACACCAGTGTTTCCAACATACAACCACAGCCCCTCTGAAACAAGGTACTGCCCAGATGTTAGCCCAGCTGCACCACCGAGTGCAGGAGGGCTTGGGCACCCACCAAATTCTGAGTGTAGGATGGTTTGGGACACATCAGGGGCTTTGCAGTGCCCCAGCTCCACTCCAGCACAACCCACCCCAAACAAGAAAAGCACCTAAGGACCCTTGGCCTCATCTGCAAGAAGTCACAACACCAGGTCACAGAGCTGGCAGCTTTTCTGTGTGACAGCCAGTTGTATCCAGATCTCTCCTTGCACTGCTCCTCCCTGCTCCAGGGCTGCTCCAACCACCTCAGGAGGCCACAACAAATAACAGGTTTCCCTACACACAGTGCACAACCATTAATACACAATTTAATCCATTACAGCATGCTAATCATCACACCCAGACTGTCTCTGGTTCCCAGCATACAAGCCCTAATAAACCCTCCCGGCAGCCCATTTAGCAACACTAATGAGAGAAGAAAAATGTGCAAGAGAGAAACGTTGCTAATTAATTTTAACCATAAACAGGCAGCAGCATCACAGAGTGAATTTTCTGAGTGAAGCCAAACCCACAGCTCCTGTGGCTCATGGCAGAGCCCTGTGGCCGTGATGTGGCTCAAGTGACTGGCAGCTGCCACCAGCACCCCTGAGGGGTGGCCAGATCCGTGGCTTGGGGTGTTAGGAGGGTGCTGGCATGTCCCCACACTGGCAGGGTGAAGCCAGGGCAGAACTTGGCTTGCAGAGCACAGAGCCACAGGCTGGTGCCTGAGCAGAGCAGAAATCAGCTGCAGAGCAAAGTCCAGCAGCTGGAGGAGCTGCCAGAGGCACCTGAGCTGTACAGGGTGAGCAGGGCACCTCTTGGAGGAGACTTCTCCACTCTGTGGTGCACCAGGCACTGCCTGGGGCAGGAATTCACGGGGAATTCAGAGGAACCACACCAGGCATGGTTGCACACTCTGTGTTAGCCGGGGAGGAAGGAGCAGAGGGCACAATACCCTCACTCCACAGGGCAAGCCTGGCAATGCCAGGAGGGGGAGAAGGGAGACTAGAATGCCCCAGCATGTGGGGATCCCATCTCACACACTCCGTTTGGGGGGGATCCCATCTCTTACACTCCGTTTGGGGGGATCCCATCTCACACACTCCGTTTGGAAATGCCTGGGGCCCCGAGGGCAGTCAGTGTCACACACACACACACACAGAGCACTGTCCTGTTCCCGTGTCACGCTGCCATCGGGCTGATCTCCTCCCGTGCTGGCACAGGTGACAGCAAGGTCCGTGCCCCCAGTGCCGGGCTCTGCCTGGAACAGGCTGCCTCGCTGCGTTTGCTTTGCTTTTTAAGCCTTTTCCACTTGTTTATACACACTGAAACTGCTGCTCGCTCCTCCGCAGAGCGCTCACAGCCAGGAGGGATCGTGCACGTGAAAACTTGGGGTTTTTTTAAACCTTTTTCTTTTCCCAGTACAGACACAAAGGGAGAGGCGAGAGGAGAGGGAGGCTCACCTGAATACGAGGATTTCTTCATGCCGTCGCTGCGGGCTGTGGCATGGGAGCAGGGGCGAGGCCGGGTGGGGTGCGCGGTGCCGGGGGTGCCACGATCCTTTTGTAGGCAGGGCCGGGGAGGGGACGCGCCCGGTGCCACCGCATCCGTGCGTGCCTGCGGCCGAGGGGCAGCGCGGCGCTCCCGGTGTGGCACGCACACCTTTCCCTATGGAACACACCTTTCCTTTCCCTACACACCTTTCCCTGCCGCACACACCTTTCCCTGTGGAACACACCTATCCTTTCCCTACACACCTTTCCCTGCCGCACACACCTTTCCTTTCCTCATGGAACACACCTTTCCCTGTGGAACACACCTATCCTTTCCCTACAAACCTTTCCCTGTGGAACACACCTATCCTTTCCCTACAAACTTTTCCCTACAAACCTTTCCCTGTGGAACACACCTTTCCTTTCCCTACAAACCTCTCCCTGTGGAACACACCTTTCCTTTCCCTACAAACCTTTCCCAGCCGCACACACCGGTGCGGACCGGGCTGTTCCAAGTCTCCCGGCACAGACAGGGGCAGAGCAGGGCTCAGCCTGCCCCCCTGGCTGCCCCTTACCCCCACGACACGCCGATCATCCCCGGGGCTCGGCCCTGCCAGCTCCCCTCCCTGGAAATCCCAGCGCCTGCAGCCGCCGCAGCAAAGGGAAGGGATGGAATTTCACGCCTCCAGCCCGGCGCACCCCATGGATTTGATTCAGCCCTTGGCTGCTGGAGCAGCTCAGGTCAGCGCTGCTCTCCCGGCTCTAGTTCAAAGTACATTAGTGACCCGTGAAAACGCCTCTTTCCCCTCCAAATCCACTCGTTCAGGGCTCATTCAAGGCTGCGAACCGAGCAAAACGCTTGTGCAAAGCTCACACCTCATTCACTCACTGCTGCGGGGGCATTTTTAGAGCCACGGACCCCAGAAAGAGCCCCAGACATCGCCCCAGGTGCGGGGAAAAGCATTTTACTGTTCCTGCTGTGCCAGGACACAGAACACGCTCTGGATCGCTCCCCTGCGACTGCAGGTTGGGCAATTAATTACACAAATGCAATCAGCCGGGGGCATTACAAACACAGACAGGAAGAAAGTCATAGCTGCTCTTAATTTGCTCTCAGGGCACAGGGAAGTGCAGGAGCCTGAACTGCTGGAGGAAGGGCCAGGCTGTTCCCTGGAAAGATTTCCACAGTCCCTCTGGTGGGTCACCCACACATGAGGGTGCAGAGCACAAGTCCAGTTCACAAGAGAGAATTCCACCAGCTCTAAGGAAGGCATGGATTCCACAGGAAGGGTTTTCTGCTTGGTTTTCTGCTTGGTTTTGGACTCTTCCAGAGTAGAGAAAAAAGTTTTCTGTCCCCAGCCCTAGCCCTGGCATTGCACAGCGACAGACAAAGGTGGGAGATAATCTGGATTAGGGGATATGGTCCTATCAGCATTTCTTGCCATTTCTCAGCCATAGACTATCCCCTCTGTAACAGATCTGAGAAGAAGGATTGTGTGAGTCTCTCTCCAGCTTTAGTGCAAAACTGGAAGAGCTGGCTGAAGTCACTGGGGGATTCAGTGCTAAGCAGCCTGACTTTGCACTGGAACAGCTCAGGAGCACTCCACATTCCCAGGGTTGTAACAACAACTGCCCAGGGCAGCAGGACAGAGCTACATCACTCTAGTCCTGGGGTCTGCAGGGGGAGATGTTTCCAAAAACTCTCATCAACAAAACTTCCATCAAAAAAAAAAAACAACCTTGAACCACCAAAGGTTTGTTGCTTAATCAAGCATTCATTTAAGGCAATAGTAATGATATATTACCCTTTCCACAGGTGCTTTTGAAATCATTAGTCGCAATTCATAGAGGAGAAACAATAGTGCAACGACTTGCCCCACCTTGTACACTAAAGTTAGGGCAAAGTCAGGAGCAGAACCCAGTCCTGGTCACTGACCCCAGCGCTCTGCTCCTGCCTGCAGCTCTCTGATGGCACGAGTGTGTGACACTCAGCACCCACAGGGACACACCTCACAGGAGTTCAAAAGGCAGCTTTGCCTTCTTGATCATGGGGATTTGAGCACGTGTGCCTGCTTTAGTGTGCAATCACACGTGTGCAATTCAATGTCCAGTCCTGTATTAGTGTGATGACATGTGCAAAGGGTCCCAGGGCTGCTGTGCTGGGAGCAGCTCCTTCAGAGCCGTGGCTGTTTGATCAGCTCCACTGCACAAACACAAACAGCAAACTGTGGGGCAGCCACCCTACTGCAGGGCCAAACAAACACGATGAGACAGAAAATGGCTGAAGGGATCATTTTCTGAAATACTCTCTGACAAAGAATCCTTTTCTTCGCCTGCCCGGCCTCAGAATTGCCCAGAGAATCAGTCACTTGGCTCAGAAGGGCAGGTTAATGTTTAATACAATGCAGAGCCCACAGGCTGCAAATAGGTAAGTCATTTAGACATTTTTTTTCCCCCCTTGCTCCTTCATAAGTCAGTGAGGGAATTTACTGCTCCTGAAAGCAGGGATTTGGACTGCTGGCACAGCCTGGCTGCAGGTCCGGCAGGCACTGTGTGAGCTTCACACATCCAGCCCTGGCACCCACACCTGCCCCAGCCCTGAACATCCCCCTGCCAAACACATCCCACCCACCCTGGCAGTGGGGTGCCAGCACAGTGCTGGCAGGGGCACAGAGCTGGCCACCCTTCAGAAAGGCTGGGTGAGCCCAGAGTGCCCAGCTCCACACACACTGCAGTGATCTTTGGAGGGATGAGCCTGGGCAGGCTGCTCTGAACCCCTGGGGCTGCAGATGTTGCACCTCCTGCAGCAGCTGCTGAGCCTGGCCCAGCTGTGGTGCTCTCAGCAGCTGGTTCTTCCTGCAACACTTGTGTTAGAGCTGCTGCAGGCATGAGAAGCATTGGCTGTGATGCCTTGGAGTGGCTCCCTAGAACAGAGGCTAGACAGAGTTAAGAGAATAAAGTGGGGATTTATTAAAGGCCTCCAACAGATACACCTCGGGCAGCCAAAAGCCTCACAGAGGCTACACCCAAAATGGACAATAGTCATGAGTTTTTCAGACAGATATAAATTTGGTCCATTTACATATCAGGGGTTAATTGTCCAATTACAGCCTCAGGTAATGGAGTCATATTTCCCAGTTTGCTCCCCCCCAATTCACTTTTGTTTATACTTTTCAGGGCTGAGACTGTAGGGTATCCTTGAATCTCAGGCCTAGAGGGATTGTTTTGTCTGACCAAGATGTGAAGATGGTAACTAACACTCTATCTGGAGTTCAGAGTTACACACTAAGGCAGTACAGGATCTGAAAAATATAAGGGCTAAAATCTGAAGGCATCAGCTGCAAGGGGTCTGTGCTGCATCCTCCTCCAGGGAGAAACGTTCCCCAGCACGTGGGGGTCCTGCTTGCAGAAACACAATCTCCCAAACTAAACACAGCAGTGATCAGAGGAGGGAGAGACAAGCACCGCCAGCTCCACACCGTGGGCTGAGGCCGGCAGCCAGAGGCCCAGGAAAGGGTCAGAGGCACAGAGAGAACAGCAGAGGCAGCAGCACCCAGAAATACACATTGGAGTGGGGAGGAAAGGGTACAAGTAAGGAAAGGATGAGCCCCATGGAATAAAAAAACTGATTACAAGGACTCACACAAATGTCCAGAGACAATCTGGAATGCTGGGCTGTGTCACTGCCTCTCTGACTGACTCATTCAATCTCTCTGACCAAGCTTCTCTTGCAAAGGAGGAGGAGGATGGAGTTTTCCCAGGGAGAAATGTGGTGAGGCTCAGGATTCCTGGGGTTCCAAGGCATTGACTGGTGGGCAGAAGTGGCTGTCATGGAGAGAACAGAACTCCCTGGGTGACCAACAACAAGGAGGAGCAAAGACCTGTCCATGTGCAGCAGAGCAGACCTGAGCTTGGGGAGCAGCATCTCCGACTGACACAGGGATAGAACCTCAGGTGTCAGGACTATAAATCCCCCCCCATCTCCCTCTCCAGCTCTGTTTGTTTTACAGATGATCCTCCAAGCTCCTTTCCTGACCAATCAGTCTTTTGTAGCTGTGATGCTGGAGAGGAGGTGCAGAGGACTTTTCCATCCTGCTCTGCCCCAGCAGACCAGGGCCCAGTGCTGGCTGCCAAGCTGAGCAGGAGGGGAATGGTGGTACTGCATCCTGGCCTTGGGGATCCCTGCAAAACCCACCATGGACAGCCCCTGGATTCAAGGGAAAGGAAGCAGGAGATCACAAGATAGGAGCTGAGACCTTTGGTTGGGGTTTGGCTAAGACAGGGCTGCCCTGGCAGGTACCAAGGAGGGCTTTGGGCACTGCTGCATGTGCAGTGGGACCTGTCTCACCCCAGAATCCAGAAGCTGGGATTCACTAAGCCAGCAGAAAGGGCCAGGAGTGCTGTCATCCCACTGGGTCTGCTCAGTTCCCCTGGAGGAGCTGCTGGTGGCACAGCTCAGCCCATGCTCTATGCCCTTTGCAGGGCACAATTCCCATCATCCGTGCCCAATTCCCATTGTTGGTGCCCAGGACAGCGAGATGCTTGTGAGAAAGGACAAAAGCCTGGCAATCAGCTCTGGACACTGGCACAATCTGCCCTTCTCTCTGCCACTTTATCGAGGAAAGTAAACTCTTATGGCACCTCTGATGGCTCTCCCTTTCCCCTGCAGCCCTAGCAGAGCATTCACTCACACAATGCACCTCTTGTGCCAGTCAGTTAATCCATACAGTGCACTGCTTACTTACATTCATTATCCTCATTTAGTTATTAAAAAAAGCAAACACATATTTTCATTTTTAACAGCTCTGAGAAAGGGTTATCCAAACTGGGATTAAAACTCTGGGCTGTCTAACTTGTTACTGCCTAACTTTTCAGCTGCAGGAATGTTGGCTGCTCCAAGCTCAGTGAAACATTATAAAAACATACCTGCCCAGATCTTGGAGAGGGAGATAGGAATCAGCTCAATGATCAAAGTCCCTGATAGCATTCCTGGATCATACAGGCTGTTCATGCAGAGGTCTGCAGGACTGATTGGCAGTGACCTGGAACTGCTTTCTGCAGCACTTTGGGATAATTCAGTGGAATTCACATCCAAAAATCCTCCAAGCCCTGACTTCATCTGTAGGCACATATGAATCATGTGGCTGCTGGGATGCAGCAGCCTGACTCTCAAACTTGCAATTAGGGAGTCAGGGGTAGGTTTATGGAGTGCATTTGGGGTGACCTGCTATTCATGAGCACCAAACCCACTGAACCATGGAGATGGGGTGGTGGGATGTGTGTGAAAGCAGCTCAGGTTCACATGGATGGGCAATAATCTCCTACTGGAAATCATGGCTGAGATCCCAGCTGAATCTGTGTAACCTAACATGTGAACAGGCCTATTTCCCTGTCCTCAGTGCCACTGTGGCCACCTGTAAGTCCCTGTGTCCCCAAATGTCTGTGCAAGCCCAGGATGGCTCAACACAAACACCACCAATGGCACAAACCACCACCACTGCTAAAATTTGCCACAGTCAGTCCTGAATCACATTTTCTTGCTACTGACCAGGATTTCATGCAGCTCTCTCCCCTTCTTGCTGCACAGAAGGAAATCACAGATGTTCAGCCTGTCAGCATCAATCCACAATGCTCAGATGCAGGAGGCCAGGCAGCTGTGGTGCCCTAAAGCCTCAACACTCTCTCTGCTTTTTCCAGAGGTTGATTCATTTGCTTAGGACACAGCATAGTCAGGACCTCTGTGGTCTTAACTGCATATGGTTAAGAGGTAAATAATTTAGCTGTGTGTTTCCTAACTTTTTTCCCTGTGATTCCATCTGACATCAAAGCACCAAAACCCCACAGCACCAACGAACCTTCATGTATGATCTGATTGTCAGGCTGCTCTCATTGGGGTGATGGTTATGGCAAGGAAGCAAATAACTTAATGAAGCAATTACTCCTATCAAATCAGCAGATTTTGTTCTTTTCTTCTGCTTTAATTACGAGGAACCAGGAAGAATGTCCAATTACTCAGGGCAGAATTTCATTACCAAACAAGATAACATCTGCACAACCACAAGGTACATCAGATGGCCTTTTTCATAGAATGGGTAGGGAAGAGAATGCTCCAACCTGAAATTAAAGTTGAAGAGGGCATTAACAGACAATAAAATAAAAATTAAAGGCAGTAGTCAATGCCCATTCAATAGAAGGAAAATCCCTGAATGTAAGGAAAGTCTGAATGAAAGGTCATAAGTGTTTTCCATTTTCAATAGCTCCAGTTTCTGAAAACAAAACTCTTTAAGGTGGCTCATGAGCTGACCCACGTGAACACATCCCCCACCCCCCTCCAAGAATCATTGTAAAATCCCTGAGCTGCTTTCAGAACTGCCAGCTAAGCACTTCAGAATATAACTGCACGTTTGAAAAACAAAAGCAGGTCAAAGTCAAACTTTCAAAGCCCTCACAGCTTAATCCATTTTTCACAAATAAAGAACCCTGGTTTATGGCTTTTATGGTCTGAGTTTGAGTTGAAACTACAGGAACTGAGCAACAACCTCAGCTTCATGTCAGTCATGTCTTTCCAAAGTGGTACAGAAGGGATCTGGATCTTACCTGCCACCAGGTGAGAGGATCCCTAATTTTCATCCAGCATCACACCTAACCCAGAGCAGGGCCTTTCCCAGTGCCTGAACCCCCAGGGGCATTTTCACAAGTGCAGTTTAGAGAAGTGAATATGCACCACTAGGGAAGGGGGAAATGGGGAGCAGGGCTGGAGCCCTGAAAAGCCAGGCTTGTTTTTTGCTGGTGCTGCACTGGCAGGACGCACAGAATGTGTGAGGTAGATGGACCACACAGCAGCTGTCCTGACCTCCTCAGCTGCACCAGCCAGCCTGGCTGCAGGCTGAGCATGTGCCAACAAGCCAGGCACCACTTTTTGGCTGCTCCTGTGCCTGTGCAGAGACATCCCTGGGTAGGCAGGGGATGGCACAGTCATGCTGTTAGCTGTGCCTGCCATGATTTCCAAATCTAGCCCTGAATGCAGCTCCCAGCCCTGTGAGGGTGATTCAGAGCAGATTCCTGCATGACCTTACACGTTTTCCTCCCCTGTGTGCAAGCACAAGGCATGAGGTGCCCCTTCCCCTGACAGCTCTTGGAAAAGCAGCCCCAATGCAGAGGGGGCTCTGCCTTGTGTCTCACAGAGAAAACACTGGACTGGAGCCATGGGGCCTGCTAGAACTGGGAAAGGGGAGCAAGGAACTGGAAAACAGAATCAACAATTAAAGAGCCCACTGAAAATGTGGATAAAGGAAAACCACTGGAGGATCAACCAGAGTCTGCCTATAATCACTAGCAAGGCAATTACAGAATTAGGGATGATTTATAACAGACTGAAGAGCTGGATACTTGGCATGTGCTATGGAAAAGCTGTAAGGAGGGAATTCTGTATGCTGGCACCAGGCTCAGGAGCCACAAGTGATGCAGCCTCAGCAGTTCTGTCCTTTACAGAGCAAACCGAACAGCATTTGGATGTCTTTGCTCATAGCTCTCAGCTTCCAGCTATAATTTGGTCCAGCCGTCGATTCCAAGTTTTAAAAATCAAAACAAACAAAATTTAGTTATGTAGAAGGTTGAAAAAATATGAGGCATGATTAATAATAGCCACTGTTTCCTCAGTGCTGTAACACAGAGCAGCTTCCAGCCAGCACTGGCAGCTCTTTCGGGAGGAAATTACTATTGTCCAACTTTACAGGTGGGGAAACTGAGACACAAAAGGGCTGCAGAAAGCAGCTGGTTTAGTCCAACTTTAGAGTTGTAGTCCTAGATTTTTATTATACATAAAACTCTGAGTATTCCTGGAAACTGGGGCAGGTTGATCTGTGATACACTGTCACCCAGCATCAGCCTTCACTTGTGTCTCTGCCTTGCTTGCTAAGGACATAATTCCACTGTTTTCTCTTTTCTTGCACTGGCACATCTTCATTTCTCATTGCTCTTTATCTTCCATCTATGTCATTTACTCCAGAATTTCAAAGGATGATTTTGCCATCAACTAGCAGCAGGTAAAATACCTGCCCAAGATTCAGAAGAGTGGAGAAACAAAACCCAAACTCATTTCCAATCAACTCACACATGAACAACAAGCCCCAAGCTGAGAAGTCCAAGATTTCCAAATTAGTTGGGTACAAACTCCTTTGGAAAGCTCCAGAAAACTCCAGGGGATTCTCCCACTGACAGTGAAAGGAGCAAATCTAAAAGACAGAGGAGTTACAACAGGCAGTGGCTTTAAGGGTAAAAATCAGCTTTATTTGAAGCTCTGCTGTGCCAGTAAGGAAGCAGCCAGGGCTGCCTTCACACCCAGCTCAGAGTGATCAATCACCATGAATCATCCCCTGGGAGAGGAGCAGGGGGGTGATTTAAACACTGAGACATGCCTGCTGCTGCTCAGCAGGTACCTGCACGACTGGGCTGACATACCCAGCTCGAGGGACTTCAGACAGCCTGGGGAGGCAGGGAGGGAGGCTGCAGGAGCACCTCTCAATCCATGCTCCTGCCCAGACCCTCTGAGCCCCCACTGGGGACAATCACAGTCTTGCTACTGGAGAAGCACCTTAGAGCTTGGATATGTATTTTCATCTTATGTCTTTCTTTAAAATATCCTCAGCTCTACAAACTGTGGGTTGGTTTTTTTTTTTTTTGCAGACATGGCCTGTGAGGCAGCACCAGAGATGAAGAGAGAAAATACAGCCCCACAAAAAAGCAAAGCTGCCTCTGTCCTCACTGAGGGAGGGACAAGCACAGCATTAAGGACAACTGAGCAAACAGAGCTGGGGTTTGAGTGCAGTTCTGCACAAACTGGCAGGGACTGCAAAATGATGCAGGGAAATCACTGCCCAAGAACAACAGAGGGCTGTGGTGTCAGCCCAGCCCCTCAGACTGCCAAGACAAGCCAAGCAGCATCAGAGGCTGCTGCCAGTGTTTTGGGGGGCTTTGAGGAGTCAGCTGGGGCTCAGGCTGGGGCATGAATGGTTTCCCAACAGGAATGATTCAGAGTCTGGAGCAGTTTCAGGAGGAGCTGGCTGGTGCCAGGAGCTTTGTGAATGTAGCAGCAAGGAATGCTTCCTCCCTCCTCATCCCCCAGCCTCCGGCTGCTCCCAGCACCAGGCTGCACAGAACCACTCAGGAAAAGTGGATTGTGATCCAGAAACCCCAGGGGGGACCTGGCCTCCTTTCCCACATGGGCTGTGGAGGGAAGCCACACGGAGTAGCTGCAGAAACAATCACCTGCTGGGAGGGAAGAGGCTCCAAAAAACCCTCACCTGACCCGTGGCCAAAGGCAAACAGCCCTGCTCTGAGGAGGGGGAAAACAGGAGCTATAAAAGGGGTATTACAAGCCCTAGTGCAAAAGCCTCCCTGCTGTTGCTGTGTTTAACAACTCATATTGCCAAGAGGAGCAGGGACTGAGAGCAGTGGGACCCCAGAGAGGGCTCCCATCCACTGCCAGCTCCCAGCCTGGCACAGCTGCTGCCCTCACCCCCTGTGCCCCTGTCTGATGGGTTCATTTTCACTCAGGTGGTTGTTCCTGCCTTGCCCTCCCTGGCTCGGCTGCTGTCCCACTGACACAGCCCCTGCTCGGTGTTGTAGTGTTTGTCCAAGAGCTTTAACCCATTTCACTCTGCAGCCAACATCACAGGCAGCTCCTTCCCAGTGAGGTCCTTGTGTGTACTGAAATCAACTACAAACATAATCTTTTCTAAGATTGAAACTAGAGAAAGTAACCAGAGGTGCATCCACCTGGCCATGGCTTTTAGCCATCATCTCTGAACAGAGTACATCAGAATTCTGAGGATAAACACTGCCTTGGAGAGGAGAAAAGCAGTGGAAAGTAACAGTTTAACTAAACTGCTCTGAGATACGGCTAAAATATCTCACATTTCAACATTTGCTCACTGATCTGAGCACTGGTGGATTCAGTTCTCCTACTTCCCCCTTCAGGCAGCTCATGAGTAGGAAAAAAAAATGGATGCATTAGGTAAATAATTTTTTTCTGAAGCATTCAGCAGATTCTGATCTCCCCAGGACACCTCCACAGCCACCTGCAGGACCAAACCCTTCAAGTCCTACTTGAACTGCTTGGTTTTCATGGCCATAGGAGTTTTCCCAATGAGTCAGACCTAAGGTTGTTAATTTTGACACAAAATACAGGCTTTTGTGCAGAAATTTTAGCAGTCACCAGGTGGAGCTGTTCCCGATTGTATTTCCTTTTCTATAGGCTTTTATATCACGAAGAACTATGGGGAAGCCAGCCAGCAGTGTGGTGCCTGTCTTCGGAGAGGTCGAGCATAAATCAGTCTGATCCCTGTCTGAACAGAGCCATTCTCCAGCAGCTGCTTCCAAGCCATGCACAAGGAGAAGAACACACAACTATAAACACATTTCTCCTTCCATTAAAGCCAAAAACATTTTTATAATAATTCTTACTAGCAGCACATGAGCAGTGCCTCACAGCCCACCATTCTGGTTCAAGAATTAGAGGCTGTTGATCCCCACAGCCCCTCAGCAACCTGGAGGTTTTCGAGGAGCAAATCTGCCTTGCTGCTGAGCCATGCCCATTTCACTGGCACTTCAACTTATCTAACCACAAGAGCAGCTTGGCCAATGACAAATTAGACTGTTTATACAATTAACAGTCCTGGATGAGCATATCTCTTCCAAGAAACCATGAGCACTTACAAAGCTGTCTTTTTACAGCAAGGAAGAAAGCCAATGCAAAAGCGAGCATGTGGCTGCCAGTTATAATTGAAATCATTTTAATAATTCATGCCTCATTACCTTGCCACATGGCAGTTCAAAGACCATCTTCTAATCCTTTAACCCTTCTCTCCTGCGTCCTTTGGTTTGGTTTCTTAGTTTAATCAGTGAAGAAACAAAATGGGGAATGCTCATCAGCACTTGCCCATGGGGACAAAACCCAATGGGGGCTGTGAGCGTGAGCTCTTAATCCCCTTCCTCCTGCCCTCCTTGGTTTCCTGATTTGATGTCTCACTGCCAGCTGAACCAGTAAAGAAATGAATAAACTATCTCTTAGATATGCCAAGCTGTTGACTGAGCTGGAATTGCTTTATGGTGTGTCTTGGTACAGCACTAAGGACAAGGGGAGCTCTTTTATTTAGTAGCTTTACATGGCCAGGTAAGAATTGCTGGAAGCAATTGTGTCCTTTATCCTCTGATATCTCCTAGGATTTTTCCAGCTTTGAGTTGTCCTCTGGGTAGTCAGACCCACAGCCATACCCCTTCTCCTTAGCAGAACTGCAATTTGAAAGTCAGGATACCAGAACATAGTATTTTTAAATGTTTTTGAAGCTTTCCTGTTGCCCCCTTGGACATTGAGGGAGAGAACACCTGATATCTATTTACTCTTCCTGTACTATGTGGGCAGATTGCAAACAATAAAGTAAGATCTAATGTTATTTATGGCTGCAAGTATGATCCTGTTCTCTCATGAAAAGGAAATAACCTTGTAAAAGCACATTCATTTTAAGCACAGTGTGTATTTACACAGAGGAAGGGTCCCTCCTTCACCAGTTAAACTCAATGTGGATGAGGGAAACCAAACCACGTACACACAAACATGCACCAACATGTGCAAAATAAGAGTGCTAGCAGGAGATTTCAACAGCAGCAGAGACTATCACTCTATCATTTATAAGTTATTACCCAATATGTTCCAGCAGGCAGGTACACAGAGCTGGAGATAATCCTGCAGCACAAGGAGCAGCACGAGCCCTGTGCTGCTGTCACCTCTCCTCCAGCACCCAGAGCTGAGCCCTGAGCCCCCAGCAGGGCACAGAGCCCATCTCCTCAGAGCTGGCCACAAGCCCTTCCATGCTGAGCTCCCACCTGCATCCCCTCACAGGGCAGAGCTGCTGCCAGGGGTGCAGAGAGCCTCAGGCTCCAGCTGCTGGAAGTTTGTGCCCACTGCTTCTGAGTTGGTGTCCTGGGGAGCAGATCTGGGTCCCCAGCAGCACAGCCAGCACAGGGTCACCTTGGGGAACAAATACACACAGAGGTCAAACCTCAGGGGATGGAAACCTGCCCAGCTTCAGTGGCATTAGAAGAGGAGATTCATTCTGTTTTTTTAAGGCTATCACAAAGGTTTTTCTGTTGAACACAGAGCCATTCCCACTTCCCTGCACCAGGGAGAGGGGCTGGCTCACCTGCTCCCTCTATGAAGTGCTTATCAGAGGAGCTGCTGTGCCTGTGGATGGTCTGGATTAGTGTGGGGAGTCCCCCGTGCCTTTTCCCAGGCTGGATGAATGCCTAGCAAGAGAAAGGATCTTTGCAGGGAATTTATTAGGCAGCCTGAGCAGCACTCCAGAAGCTGCATGTTACCTTTGAAGCCTTAAATAAAATCTATTGACACATCACTCTACCTGCAGGGAGAGGACAAAGGCGATCAAACACAGATTTCTTTCAGGGATGAGCTCTGAGCCAAAGCTCTCTCCATTTAACAGAAAAGAAAAGAGTCCAATGAGTGTGACTCATGGCAGAGCTGTGTGGGTGATGTGCTGCCCACGGGCAGGATGCTCAGCTGATGAGGCCATCTCAGCCATTAGACCCCATCCAACATGTCATGCTGCTCTCAAATGTTGCAGAACCAAGGTGCCCGTGTGAGTTTTTGCCCTCAGAACACCGATAAGAATTCTTAATTCCCCTTTTCTATCTCTACTTACATTAACGAGCACTGCCCAGTGACAAAAAATGTTAAGGTTTTCAAGTACCATCAAATTGGATTTTCCAGTTTGTAGGAGAGAAAAGTAAAGGTCACAGTGATCATTACAGCTGTCTTCTTATTCAAAGCAGAGCACTTTAGAGAAGAGTTTGGCCTCACTTCTAATCAGCATTCAGTACTGAAGAGCTTGGGGCTCTTCTGGTCTGGGCACAAGGCCAGAGAATGACTCTGAATAGAAAAAGTAAGCAAAGTCTACTCTAATATCATTGAGCTAACCAGGTGAAATACAAAAAAATAAGTAAATTAAAGCACAAAGCTTTAATTCAGTTTTCTGAATTTCAGTTCCTTTCCATGTAACAAGATTAGGAATTACAGTAAAACAGGCAAGACACTGATCATGAGTTTGGTCTTTAAGGAGGATAAAAATGGTGCCTTGGAGAAAATGCTGCCAATGTGCATAGAACTCAAAGGATCAGAACAGAGCTGTGGGTCATGGAAGGAATCAGAGCAGAAGTCCAAGAATTTGCCACAGCCATGTTCTGGACTGCTCTGAAAGATTACCTGCTCCAAATTCATCCTCTCTGAGAGCTGGCTGCTGATCCCTTCTCAATTCCCAGGCACACTGCACCCTTCAGTCTCCATCCAGCTTTTTACAGCTGAATCTCCTCCAGCTCTTCCCTTCCAAAGCCATGTTACGGTCTTTTAAGGGATCCCAAGCGTTATCCAGTTGAACACAAAGGAAGAAAGCTGACCATGTCTCTCCCCTTCCCTGGCCATCCCTTCCAGCCACGCTGCCAACTCCCAGCACATCCTGACCATATATTTAGTCTGCAGTAATTTGCTTTGCATTGTCTTGTGCGGGGTCCAAGCACAGGAATTACATATCCAGTGAGGCATCCAGCACTCTGGGAAACCCTGGAGCTTTGGAGACTCAACTCCTCATGCTGCTGCCAGAGTTGAGAGACCTCGTGGTCCAGAGCACCACAGGGACTCAGAGGAGCTGAATGGCAGCTCAGGGAGACAACCCCACATCCAACCCTGTCTGTGTGTGCTGGCAGAGTGTGTGGGGCAGGGTGAGAATGGCCATTAAATTGATTCAGGGAAGGGATCAGTGCTGTGGCCACTGGGTGAGGGTCCTTGGCAGTCCTACCTGCCCGGGCACAGCCATGGGCTCTTCATGACAGAGAGGCAGAGGCACAAGAGCCACCTCAGCATCCTTAAAATGGCAAAAAGCTCCAACTGGCAAAAAAAAACATTTCCAACTCAGGCTCCTTCACTTTGTTTACAAGGAAAGATTGGATAGGGGAACTTGGTTGGATAGAAAACACTTGGAGGCCAATGGCTGTGAGACACCTTCTCCTAAGGAACCCAAAGTTTCTAATCTGTCTACCTTCAAAGGAGACAAAGCTGACCTGTAACTGAGCATCTGGGCAGTGTCACCAATCTAAGCCTGGAGCTAAACCTGCCCGACCAAAGCAGATCAAGAGCCTTGAGGGAGTGACCCAGCAGAGCACAAGGCTGCACTGAGGCTCCAGAGCAGCCCAGGGAGGTGGGAGACGCTGGCACAGCAGGGTGGAGCAGCAGTGGTGGCACTCACCTCCTGTACCCCATGCAGCAGGTCTGATTTAACCAACACCTCCGGAGTTGAGCATAAGTCACTCCCTAAAAGGTGGTGATTCAGGAGCTGTTTAGACTGGCCCGTGTCCTCATCCCAAGCTGGAGGTACAAATAGGGTGGAAGTGAGAATCAGAGCCACCACTGCCCCCAGCCCCCAAGAGTTACACCCCTGAGGTGAGCCCAGCTTGGGCAGAGCAAGATCGGATGTGCAGGAAGAGGATGTTCATCCTGGAGAGAGCTCCTTCTCTAATCCCTGCCTGGGGTACAAGCAGCTCCTTTTACTCTGTTTTCATCAACCATTTCATGGTGGCACAAAGAACACCAGGACTGCAGGTGTTTGTGCCCCACAGGTGGAAGATGAGCTGTAGGAATTATCAGAATCCACCACAGACAGGGCACCTGCTGGGATCCCTGAAAACACCTCAGGAGCCTTCAGGAAGGTGGTGGTGATGTTGGGAAGTGCTGGAACATTTGCTGGTGGTCAGATGAAATGGTTTTGTGTCTGCCCAGAGGCAGCACGTCCTGGTGCCCACCCAGCTCCAGTACCAGGCTGTGATGCCAAGCAGGAGCAAGGATACCCTTGCCATGGAAGGGAAAACGAAACATGGTGGTTTTCTCTCAAGAGCACGTTCCCCTACGAGCCTGTTCACGCTTCAACACACAGAAATTCCTGAGGAAATATCACCCTCTTGTGTCCAAAGTGAAGCGAGCAAGAAATGCTCCAAGAGTGGAAAACAAAGGCATCAGCATCACCCAGCTGCACGGTGGGGTCACAATTCTCGAGTTTAGAGAAGTGATGTCCAGGCTGAGGGCAGGGATGGGGGAGCTGCCCTCCAGAGCTCCTGCAGAAAGGGCTGTGCTCTGCTCTTACCGGTTTAAATTCAACAATCACGCATCTCAATCCCATTTCACTTAGGATTCTACAAACTGTGAAAGGTGAAAAGCAGTGATTCCATGCACACACAAGTCAAATGACATGGATATTAATTAACCTTGCATACTAGACTGGCACTGAGAGACCTTCATGGCTCTCACTTGCTCCTGGCAGCAGCCTGTCCAGCTGGAACCACAAACCAGGGAGGGATCAGGGCAGAGCAATTAAATACTAAATATTAAATATAGTCTGCTGTTGCCAGTGCTCTGCTACAAAGAGTTAAACTTTTACCAAAATCTGCCAGCTTGGTGTGCACCTACCTGGGACATTTCTGGGCTTTGCCTCCAGGAGCCCGAGGCACTCTGTGCTCCCAGAGCTGTGGGATGGGCTGGGATGAAAAGGGGGCTTTGCCAAGGTGCAGTCCTGTGAGCTAAACTGGGCTTTCACTTCTAATTGAGATGATAAAATCTGCCACTCAGATCCCACTTCAGACATGAGCTGTCACTACCAGCCACAGCTTCATGTTCTTTCTCATACTTACTTCATCCTTGGCAAAAAGCAACAAAAAAAAAAAAAAAAGGAAAAAAAAAATTAAAAATCTGAAAATATTACTTGAGTGAGGCAAATCTGTTTTCCATAGTGAAAGTTTTTTCTGTTCTCTTTTCTCCTGAGCAGGCCCAGGGTAGTTTCTCCTGGGCTTTGCAGAGGTGGCATCTCTCCAGCAACAAGTGGATGCACTGTGAGCTGGTCCCTCAGTAACCCTGGCACTGCTCATCCCCAGCTCACACCATCACTGCTGCACGTGAGTTTGATTTTCGGGGTTTTTTTTTGTTTGTTTGGGTCTTTGGGAGTTTTTTGGTGGTTTTTTTTTGGGGAGTGGAGAGGTGTTTTATAGTCTTTTTGTTGTTGTTGTTGGCTTTTTTTTTGTTCGTTTGGGGGTTTTTTAAATTTATTTGGGTTTTTTTTTTTCTTTTGCTTTTGTCCATGGCCATTTTAGCATCTCTCACACAACTCCAATTATGACAGCAACCCTTCACAGAGGATTACCATATCTTCCAAAGGTTTTGGTTACCTCATTTAGTTTGTTCTGCTCACTTGCAGTCAGGGTAAAAATATTTCCCACTGTCCCTTCCAGGCTCAGCTTGCTCATTGCAGAGTGCACAAGGTGACATCTCCCCTTTCACTCCCCCTGCATGTTTCTGTCCATATCCTATATCCTCTTAAAAAGCCACAAGCACACAAGCAATTTAGCTTGGGGAAAAACAAGTGATAAATAGCAATAAAATAGCCAACTGCAGATGTGAGATCCACAATGTGTTTGTCATTTAGATTTAATCAAAATGTTAATAGGCATCCAGTGTTATTTGAGAATTTCAGATGTATTTAATATGAGAGGATTTGCATATCTACCACTGAGTTTTTAATCCTTGATAAATGTGTAGAATAATCAATTATTCAATGAACATACAAGAGTTGGCTGATTAAATCTCAATTATAAAGGCAAGTCTTACCCACTCTATTTATTATGACTGTTCTCTCAGCATTGCCTAATTAAGCCATATTTGATTATGGGGTGAAAAACATTTATTGCAGATATTGTGGCTCTGTAATTGATGCATATCTGTGGCCTGGCTGTTAAGCCCTAATAAATACATTTTAAACAGCTAATTATTTAATTAACAACACCCTTCCAAGCTCAGTCTAAACCATTCTGCAGCCCTGCCATGAAAGCCCTGATAGGAATGAAAGCTCTTGAAGCTGCTGCAATGTTTCCACCCCTCTCTCCATGTGCCAGCCTTGCTGGGATGCTCCCAGCTCTGCCTCCAGTGCTTTGGAAAGAGAATCCACCACAAGGGTTGGGATCCACCAGTCCAAACTGGTCTCTGCAGGTGGACATGGACACCTGAACTGGTGTTTGTGTGTCACAGTCCAGGGAGAGGAATAGGCACTAGCAGGGGATGCTGAGGTTTTGTTAGTAGGACACATCCAGCTCCTTTCATTTATCACTTTTTTCTTTATTTATGCTGCCAACATCCTGCTCCTCCAGCAGGTTTTAGAAGCAGCCTCACAGGCTCACTCCCACCTCGAGGACAACTGAAGGTCAGCAAGATGAAAGTACAGTTCAATGATATGACATGTTCAGTCACATCTTCTGAACTTTATTTTCTCACCTATCTCTTGAAAGGTTAACAAAACCTTCCAAGTCGAGCTACTCGCAGCCACTGCTCAGCCCAAGAGGCAGCTCTGCACTGGTCCCCACTTCAATTAATTCCAATTAACAAGAGAAGCAACAGCACAAGAGCTTTGTAACTCTTTCATGGCAGGAGCCCTTCTGCAGGAGATTTGGGACATCACCACGTGTCTACACTTTAGTTTCAGCTCCCAGTTCAGCAACTGGAGGTGTTCAAAAAACAAGAGCACCACAGTGTGCCCAAGATTTATTTGTTTCCTCTCAGCTATGAGAATTTAACGCCTCTTCCTTGCTGAGACTCTGGTACCAGAAAATCTACCACAGAAAGAGAGGAAATGGAAAGGCTCTGTGTGAGATAAACACACACATGCACAGCACCAGCTCCCAAATACACACATCAGGTAGGCTGGGAGGAGATTTAATGGCACTCAGAAAGCTCAGAAGCTCTGTGACTCTCTGGTGCTTTTCTGCAGGCTTTGAAGATGTGCAGTTTCGATTACTAAGCCTCTGTCTTTTCCTGTGATTTAAAATGAGCATTGCTCTAAGTTTTCATTTCCTTCAGATCAAATAATTCAACCTGCTCTAACTACCCAGCTTTAAAAGCATTTGCCCAGCTCATATTTTTTTAAACATGTTTGCTAATCCGAAGCAAGATTTGCTAATGCAAAACTGGTGGGACATAATTGCAGCAGAGTCCAACATCAGTAGAAGAAGTTAGAAGGATTTTTGCTGAGAACTACAGAAACAATCCCAAAGCTCCTCAGAGACCCAGTAAAGCAAGCCTGCTGCCTTTCCCAGGCAGGATTCTTCCTAGCAGGGATCTTGCAAAATACCATAATTGAATCATCCATCTGTTTATTATCAGAGAATTATCTGCTTCAGGGTTTCCTTCCCCTAGAAGCCAGAAATGGTGAAAACTTAAAAAAAAAAAAAACAAAAAAATCTGAAAAGCTGAATGCTAAGCACCCTGGTCAGCCCCAGCCAAAGCCTGTGGACCAGAGGAAATTGAATTTCATTTGGTCCTTAGGAAACAAGCACTGACAGCCCCAATATCACACCGTGTTACCCATAGTCACTGTCCCAGCCACTCTGGTGCCTCTTGATCCCCTCTGGGCCACCAAGGGAGCACAAGAGGCAACAACAATCTGAGCCCCTTGAACACAGGGATGCTGTGATTTTCTCTTCAAGTCAAATGTCCTGGTTTAGCTGTTAGTGAGAGATCCTCTTCAGGAGTTCTGCATGCTCCTTTATAAGGGAATTATAAGTAAATTATACTAATAAATTGTAAAGTAGTCACAATTTGAATGTAATTTTGACCTCAAACCATTTTTAACCCCACAGAATATTAAGTACCAGCTCCCATCTAACAGGCACTGGCATTCCCTTCTCCTCCAGCCATAATGAACCTTAAAGTAGCAACCCTGCTCTTCTCTCTCCTCGACCAGCCAGGCTGGTAAACTGAACCCAGAAGTTCCACCCACAGCACCCCAAGTATTATCATCTTCTCAATAAATTTGGAACCATCTGTTATGTGTCTCTAACCAGGTTTGATGGCAGCAAACAGCACACTGGCCTTGCAGAGGATGGCAAACACCCACTGTCTCTTTGAGCAGCCTGTCAAGTGCTCCAGGGTCTCTGAAAAACCAGGCAAATGTAACAAATCAAACCAGAACTGTGTGTGTAAAAACCAGTGCTGAATATTGATGGTTTAAAACTCAGTCCAATGTGGCTCAATAATGTAGTTTTTTTACAGTGTCTCAGAAAGAATCACTCAAAGGAGAATACTCCCCTGTTTTTGTCTTGGCAGAGTGATTTCACACTGGGGCTAAATGCAGAGCCTTTGGGGTAAGGCATATATTGAAGAGAAATGCAGCTACCTGCATCCTCCACCCACAGCTGATGGGGAGATGGCAGGGATTCCTCTGGAGTAGGATCATCTGTTTGCAGCTCTGAGCTGCTTTTTCCTGGGAGGAAGAGTCAAAGCTGAAGATCTATCATTAGGACTTATCTTCAAAGGAATTTTAATGAAGCAGAAATCCTAAACGTAGAAAATTAAAGAGCCTCCTGTTTTATGCCTGGTATCTAAATCCTGTAGGCAACATGAAAGTCACTGAAATATTTCTAAGCCTGAATAATAGAAAATGTACAGATGAGAATCTTCCTCTGATGAATATTTGATAATCTCAGCATGGAATGTGGAGAGCACCTTCACTCCCACACACATCTGTGTGTACATGCAGAAAGCTCTAGAGGCTGACACACTACCCAAGAGTCTAAAATTAAAGAGATTTTGCCATGCAAAAGCACAACCATCAGCTTCTGTGCTCCTTTGCCAGCCAGGGAGCACAAACTGCTCCTCACTGTGATGTTCATCAGTCTCTCCCTTCACCCTGTTGCCCTTTCAAGCCCCTCCACATGGTGCATTTCCAGGTTCTAGCATAAGAAAACCTTGTTCCTAAAGCAGTTAATTCAGCACAAACTGACATCAAGAGTATCTCTCACAACAACTGTGTTGTGTGGCTGCATCAGCTCCACACTGTCGCTGTAGGGGCGGGTGTGACACACAAACAGACACCACATTTCAGAAGGCTAACATCCCTTTTGTTACAACAGCACGCTGTCTTTTACATCCTCTACACAGTTTACACTTTCTTCATTGGTTACAATTAGTCAACATAACATTGATTGGTGTAAAGCCATCTATGCCTCTGTTTTCCACAAAACTTTTCTAAAAATACTTTTCCCAGCTCAGGTTTTCTTTCCACTCATCCCCTTCTCCTCTTCTCAGTCTCCAGGCCAACGGCCCTGATAGAATGCCTTTCAGAAATAACCCTTATTCATTAACCCTCTCTGGCCCACAGACCAGCTGTGGGTCCTACTGTACCACACCACATTTACTGCGAGTCCCTCTCCTCGGGCAGCAGCTGCTCAAGGTCCCTGAGCTGGGCCAAACCCCAGGGCTGAGGCTAGCCAAAAACAGGGAGCAGCTTTTCCTGGCACTCCTGGGGCCAGGCTAAGGTGTGAGCACAGCTCTGCACCAGCTCAGAGGAGTTACAAAGGAATAAACTCGAGCACAGACTGGGAATGATGCCACCAGCAGGAGGCTTCAGGGACAGAGCAGACAGACACTTCACTCCTGGGATGGGCTGGACCTAGACACGGAATTATTTTGTGTGCTGGAATTGTGCAAGTTCCTTTCTAGACCTTGCTGGCCCTAACCCATGACTCTGCTTTAGCATCCTTCCTGGTGCCTCCTCCCACCATTTAGGAACAGTCTGTCTTTCTCCCTTTTCCTAAAAAGGCCTATTTTTAACAATCCAGGGAGTTCCCTCCCTCGTTAATGGGTATGCACAGAGGTGTGGCAGCTGATGTCTAATCTAAGCACAGGAACAGATATTAATAAAAGCCTTTACACTAATACACCATTAAACACCACTACATAATCATGTTTTCCTGTTAAGCGTTGATGCCAACTCCTGCTGCAGTATTCACCATTAAAGTCTTCTAAATGCGCTTTCACTGATGTAAAAAAAAGATGTTTGAGGCCACAGAGTATTAAGTACGGATTTCCTTCTTTTACACTGGTATTTCCTTTTCTTTAGCTGAAAAGAGTGTCAGAGTCACAACCCTTCTCCTCCTTTCTCCCCAACTGGCCAGGCTGCTCGACAGAGCTAAAAGCAGATTTAACCACAATCTGATGTAATAAATAGAAGCATCTCAGAGCTAAGACTTGTGGTTTTGAAGATGCATCCTGTTTTGATGACTTCAAAACAAACAGACACAAAAGCAGAGAGGAAGAGCCCAAAAAACAAAATTGCACCTTCCAAATCTTACAAGCTAAACTTGCTCCTGAGGAAATATGCTGCCAGCACAAATATTAAGGAAAACTGCACAATGAAGAGTTGAGTTTTTGAGGCATTGCATGTGCCTGCCTTTTTATTTAAAGCTTTTCAGGGTAGATTAAAAGGCCACAGTTGTGCTGGGGGCTTGCTTTAGGCCCCTGTTGGACAAAAGCAGCCACAGAGTCAGAAAGTGCTGCCTGGGGACGGATGCCAGCTGATGTGCAAGGTGCAAGCAAACCACAGCACAGCTGCAAAAGGCAGTGACATCCCCTCCTTCACTTGCTGGCTCGGCTGAGAGCACTTCCAGAGTGAGCACAGTGCCAGCTCAAGGCTGCTGGCTGTCCTGGGGACACTGGGAACATCTAGCACCTTCCTGCCCAAAACACTGCACCTCCCTCAGGGTAACACCTGCACTCCGTGCCTGTTGCAGGCAGCCTGAGGATGCAGCTGTGGGCATCTCCTACTTTTTCCAGGACATCTGGCAAGTAATTCATCTTCAGAGACTCACAGTGCCCACAGAGCTTGTGTTCCACATTTAACCACAAAGAGCTGGGTTGTTTTCCTGAGATCAAGCTTCTGCTGGAGGGCAGCAGTGGTGCTTCATGCACCCACATCAGCAGGGACTGCCCCAAAATCAGCTCCCTCAAAAACTCAGCTGTTTTCTCTCAGTATTTCTAAGCTAGTACTGTAGAACCTGCAGCTCCCAGAACACACAAAAACCAACCAAGAAAATCCAGTACAGAACTAGACAATGACTTTGTCTAACACAGCTTTACCTCCAACAAGACTAAAACAGCACTTACCTAAAAATCCTGGCAAGTGGCTCAACCAAACCAAGCTCCTCTCTTCCTGCTCCTCTGGTTTGCATCGTGACTCCCTGGGTGCCTCAGGAAACCTCAGCTGCTCCTCACTACCTGGCCACCTCAGCTGCAGGGAACCTGAAGTGGGGAATTCATTTCCTGCCACCTGCTGATGTGAAACGGCCTCTATACCCAGCTGTCTAACGTTAGAGTCACTTAAAGAGGATTTTATGTATAGCTGAGCAGCCTTAAAATTTACTAGGGAAAGCTTACTCCCAGCAGCTTTGAGCTGGCACTGTGCTCACTCTGGAAGTGCTCTCAGCCAGAATCTTTCAACCAGCAAAGGACATTTCAGAACTGATAATATGTTGTCCAAGCAGATACAAATACTCTGTGGTTTGGTTCATATGTGACTGAAAGTGAAGAGCATTTCAAGAATATATCAGCATTTTAGGAGGAACCTTGGTATGGACCAGCTGGGCCACCCAACAGCTGGCAGAGTTCAGTAGCAGCTCATGCCACATCACATTTCAGGGGACTGGGGGCAGCAGATCAATGCTGCAGAAAAGTAATTGCACAGCTCTTAGATGAACTGAGTAGTGGGTAACATTTTCTATCTCCAGTTACTGATCTTCTGAGTCTTGGGTTTATGCCTGAATGTGCCCAGTCCTGCAAGGAATGTCCCTGCTTTCCCTATTACCCTTCAAGTGTAACTGCTAAACTTCTCCGAACCTAGCAGACAGATAGCTCTGTATGTGTCAGCGTGGTTTTTCCCAGCAAGCAAGCAGTTTTCAATAGCTAAAAGGGTGAATAAATCAAATAATAATTTAAGAAAACCCAAAGAAACAAAAAAACCCCAAAACATAACCGAAACAAACCTCCCCACAACAGCAGAAAAACCCAAACCCAGCAACCCCAGCCCTCCAGCACATAAATTTTTGTTTACTCTATCTCTTAGGCAGGTTCTTTGTTAATGCCACAGACTAGTGGTCCCCTCTCCCTGTTTTGTCCCTGTCACACAGGAGTTCATTGTCCCACGAGGTGCCAAGCACACCCACACAGCAGCTGAGGCTCATGGCTGGACCCCAGCAAGCTCAGGCACTGATCACAACTCTGAGCTGGAGCTCAGAACAGCCCAGGTGCCACTGGATTTATTCAGGATCTGTACAAATGCCAAGTTTCTGCATCAGGAGTTGAGCACTGTAAACTGCATTTCTCCACACTGGGATACATGAGATACCCAGAGAAGCTCTAGCATGAGGGATCAGAAGTGATCTAATTTTGGGCAGAGTTTCTGAGCCCAGAAGGAAGTTGGGTCTGCAGGAGCCCGAGTGCTGCTGCTGCTGCTGCCTGAGCTAGCAATGCACAGAGGAGAGGTGCACAGGCTGATGGAGATATGCCCAAATAAAGTGATGCAGTGCTGCAGCTGAGAAGATCAGCAGGGGATGTCAATGGCCATAAATACATCTACTATATCATAAATACATCATGCATCTACTCTCCACTCTAATGTGGAGAATCGATTTGAGATAAATAAACCACATGAAAGATAAAATCTCAGATTATATCATTGGTGACTGTCAGAGCCAGGTCATTTCTTGTGGTGACAGAGATGTTACAGTCATCAAACACAATGTGCTACTGGCACATGCCAAACATCCTGCTGGAAAAAAAACAAGCAAAATCAGGAGGTGCTTTCTCTTATGTTTTTGTGTTAGGAAGTAGATGAGGTTTGCTCATCAAAAAATTAAATTTTTAAAATGTGAAGTAATGACAGTGGTGGCAGCTTGTCACTGAACAGGTTTGATTGTCACATTATCCTCTTCTACCTCATTCCATGCAACAAGAGAATTACAGGAATATCAGGGACGTGTTTTATGTTGGTGGGATTGAAGGAAAACTGCTTCACTGCCTGACTCAGTGGCCTCAGTCCAGGGGCATCAGCTGCCCAGTGCCTCAGCTTCTCTTCATTAAACTGGGAAAAGCAGAAGATGGAGTTGTTGGGAAGGATCAAGTTTGACAGGAAGGTCTCATGTGTATGTATAACAGAAAGATCTTTGAATGTAGAATCTGAAGAAGGAATAGAAATGAAAGCAAGTTTTGATAGAGAAGAAAAGAATTGCTGAGCCAGTCTTACTGGGTAACTAGAAAGCAAAGAGCAAGTGAGTTGGAATGGGTTTTTATAGCTCTGAGCAAAGGATAAATCCACCTCAAACAAAAGATATTTTTACCAAGCAAAAAGATTTTCATAGGCAAACAAGAAAGCCAATGTTGCAAGTAGAAAAAAGATCTCAGAATTTTCCACTGCAAGAAAACTGAAAAACAACTTCTAGCTTAAACTGTAACATATTAACCTTTTGTGATTGGAATACAGTAACATGGATATGGTAGTGTTAGTAGTTAGGATAGGCTATAGGTAATAGTAAAGGTATTGATTGGTTGTCATGTATTACAATGTTCTGTAAAGAGTAGTATATAATGCATTGTAAGCAGAACTAGAGGGGCTTCAGACGAGCCTACAGCTGAGGGTGACAGCTGTGGGCTTGGCTCTTGTCACCCACGACCCATGAATTGCTGTATCCTCTGGATACAATAAACAGCATTTTAAAAAGCCAGTCTGGAGTCCTGCATCCCTCATTTCAGCTCTTCCATGGAGTTAATCAGTGAATTCTGCTTGGAGCAGATCAAACCCTGTTCACACTCTGGCAGGGCTGCAGCTCTGCCCTGGCTGCAGGAGCCAGCGGGGCTGAGTGTGCCTGTGGAAAGCCTGGAGACACATCCACGTGTTCAGGCAATTCCTCGTTGTGTCTGACCACCGTGCCTGACTTCTGCCTCCTAACAACCCCTCTGCCACTGCCAGCTGCCCTGGGGACAGCAGGGACCTGTCTCCACTGAGTGACAGAGTGGCCACAGGCTGCTGTAGCACAGACACGGTGTGGCAGTGACAGTGGCAGTGAAGGACCCCAGGGCACTGGCAGGTGTGGTACAGAGCACGGTGTGACAATGACAGTGACAGTGAGGGAACCAAGGAGCCACAGCTGTAACACAGAGCACAGTGTGGCAGTGACAGTGACACTGACAGTGACAGTGGCAGTGAGGGACCCTGGGGTACTGGCAGGTGTGGCACAGAGCACGGTGTGGCAACGACAGTAAGGGAACCAAGGAGCCACAGCTGTAGCACAGAGCACAGTGTGGCAGTGACAGTGACACTGACAGTGACAGTGACAGTAAGGGAACCAAGGGGCCACAGCTGTAGCACAGAGCACGGTATGGCAGTGACAGTGGCAATGGCAGTGGCAGTGAGGGACCCCGGGGCAGCGGCAGGTGTGACACAGCTCAGAGGACAGCGAGGCAGGTTTTGGGTGATGCTGTGCAGAAGCGGTGCCCCAGCCCTGCCGAGCACACAGCAAACACAGGCTGCTGCCAGANAGTGAGGGACCCCGGGGCAGCGGCAGGAGCTCGCGGGTCCCTCCCTCAGGATGGGGACAGGCCACACCACAGAGCAGCCCCCCGTAGCACTTCTGAACACAAATAACACCCCGGGCTCCCCTGCAGCAGCCAGGCTTTGCTGTCTCCACTGCAAAACCACATTTTTTTGTCTTGAGACGTGAGAGCAGCCCAAGAGAAGTGAGCTGCAGAAAGCATGCTATTAAGGAACATAATTATTTTTATTATGGGTATTTCTGCCTCTCTTTTTGTTCCAAGTGGTGCCCCCAGGTCTGAGCATTAGGGAGTAAGAGACAATGGGAGAAATGCCCTTCTCTGCCTTCAGCCAAGCCCACGGACATTTCCTCACCATGACCATCACCCAGACTCACTAACAATAGCACCAGGAGAACAAGAGCCATCTTGGTGATGGATCCCTCCTGGTCCACCAAACCCTGGACAAGTCCAAAAGTTGAAAAGCCTCAGTTTGGGCTGTTCATTTGAGTTTCTCTGTGAGTTCTAAACCTGGTAGGAATTCTCTTCTATTTCCTCTTTTGGCTAGGACAGAAATATAATGATATATTTTTCCATGCTACAACTTTATTTCCAAAACACCCTTGCAAGAAAGAGCATATGGCTCTGTGTGTGTGCTCTCTGTGAAAGGACTGTTTTAATTTTAGCCTTGAAAGTCATTAGGAACTGTAATTTCTTTACCTGCAGTGTGTACACACACATGCTTGATTTCTTTTTCGAAACCTTAAACTATTCAGGCTTTTTAAAAATAAAATAAAATAAAGGTTTTGAGTCCAAAAGCTGTTACAGTTTAGGCACCAAGTGCCATCACTTGAGGAGACTTCCTAGAAGCTTCCACTGTGAGCATTAGAAAGTATAAGAATGAAGGCAACAGAGAAATCCACAATGTTACAGAGTTTCTTCAATAATCTTACTTCTCAGAAATCAGGAGCATTTGTGCAAAATGTCACTTCTACATTGAGACTTTAAATGTCACTCACCCACAAGCCTGCTGCCAATTGTCTCTGAGCAGAGATAGTACAACACAAGTGGAAACCACGAGTGGTAAACTGGCCTTAGTGATTTCTCAGAAGATTTGCCCCAAGTTATAAGGCAGTAATGTGAAACCAAGTGTCTCTATTTTTATGTCCTACCAGAGCAGAATAATAAATTCCACCATCTGAGGATGAAATGATTACTACAATTGGTAAAGCATCACTTGTACCACGATCCCCAGACTAAGCTTTTACAACTTGTGTGTTCTGCTAGGAGCAGAAGGACCAAATGTCTCAGGGTGTCATGAACTGCAGAGAGGGATGAACTTAAAGGCTTTCTCAGAGAGTTAATAACTACTAATTATTGATACTAATTCATAGAAGGAATGAGAGATCTCTTCCACTTGGCATGTGCAGTGTTTAGTCATTATTCCCATTACAGACAGACAGCACAGGAGTGTAGCAGAGCATTTCTAGTATCTCAGGTGGAAGTCTCTGGGGTCATGGATGTGTTCTCCAGGGAGAGTTTCAGACACATGCCCGTCAGTTGGTGCAGTCAAATATCAGGCAAAAGCAAAATAATGGTTCTTGTGAAGTAGTGACACAGGAATTAGAACCATCCAGAGAGTTCATCCAGCCCTACCAGCAGTTAATTACACAGAGTGGAGTCACCTCCCATCCACAATTGGACAGATAATCTACTTATACCAGATAGATTGTGACAACACTGTAAAATTTTAGTGTTAGGACAAAATGGTTTATTCCCTTTAGTCATTATTTAGGCTGGCTGTTTTATTTCTATTTCTTAAATGAAGAAATCATGTGAGATTCTTGTAGACAAGGCAGGGTGCTTTGGCTATATCAGAGAGCAATGCATGATGAGTAATGCATTGATTTTCTAAAAAGTAAGTTAAAACCTATTGAGACTCCAAATTTGAAAGATTTCTTGCACGTTGCACAAAGCCAGTAACCAGTCATTCCTGAAGGATTTGAAGTAGTGTTAAAAACCATGCAAAACAACATAACTTCTGTTAAATTTATACAACAAGCAGTAAAAGAATTCATTAACTAGTGCGGGAGCATATTAACCAAATATGTCAGATTAAAGAAATGGCAACAATTAAGAATTTTCAGCACCTCAAAGCTCAAAGGTGTGAGAAAACCAAATCTGTGAACCAGAACAAAAACCCCCCTGCATGTTTTCAAATTGACTGTAAACTGACTGTTAATATATTGCAAGTTGAGGGTTACAAGGCATTAAAAAAGAAACTGAATGCTTTGGAAAACAGGTGCTTACAAAAGCTTGCATACCATGAGTGGAAACAGGTCTTTTACTAACACAGGGACCTTGAGAAATCAGCAGTCAGTAGCTTGTCTTCAGCAGAGCCAGCAGTGCTGGACATATTTTGGTCAGATCCTCTGAATTCCATAACAGGATGCTTCCTGCATGAGTTGTTGGATGGAAAAGGAGTCACAAGCAGCCACCAGCAAGGGACAGGTGGGAGAAACTGGCTGCAGGCCACTCTCCTCAGACATGGATCATGTAGCACTCACAGCTGCTGGGAGCACATAAACACTGCACGGCAGGAGTCACTGGAGACATTCCAGTGTCCTGCAATGTGTCACAAGAGCAGAACCTGCTTCTCTCCTGTCTCCTGCCCTCCTGTGAAATGTTTTGTGGCTCAACTCAGCTTTTCAGCCTCCTTAGCTCCTCAGTTCAGGCACGTCCTTGTCACACACACCTGAGTCAAGGGGCTAAAATTACTTTTCCAGCTAAATTTTCCTGAGTCTATAGGCTCCATCAGTGCTAATCCACGTGCTGGCTGATTTCTTCAGTTTTGCAAATAACCAGAAGTATTCTTGATGAGCCCTCCCCTTCCCAGGCACTCAGCCCAGGCCACTCCATCCAGAGTTGGCCCCTGAGTCATTTCAGACACTTTGTACTTTTCCTGTTGGGTTTTCCCTGCTCCTGACCTGCTGTCCTTGCTCAGCTGCCTTGGCTTGCTCCATCCCTGTTCCACAAACTCTGGAGCTGCAGCCCTGCTTCCCACCTGAGGCTGCTTTGCTCCCAGCTGCAATTCCTGTCATTAACCCAGGGATGGGGCTGGGGACACCACCAATACCCTGATAACATTCTCACTGCTGCAGGTCCTGTCCCAGCCTCAGAACTGCACTTCCCACCTCTCCCTGAAAACCATTTCCCTCTCCAGAGGCTGAGATGAGAGATAGAAAAAGAAGCAGAGGCAACAGAATTAGCCCAGAGCAATTCTGTCTGCAACTCTGAGGGTGAAAATTTCAGTTTTTCTTCCTTCCAGGGAAGTTCTGAGAAAACTCTGCATCTTCAGAGTACTCCAACCCTCTTGGGCACCCAAATCCCCAAATATTTCCTGACACTCTGGAGCTAAATTCCCCAGCAGTTCATTCACCACTGCTTGGGATAATCGTGGTGCTGATTCTCTGCCCCTCTGCAAAGGTACAGCCCATGAACTGGCTCAGTGTGTGTCATTTTCCTCAGCAAGGTGTTCTTTTTTTTTTTTTAATTTGTTTACACCAAGCCAAAAAAACCACCTCCACTACTGTTTCCTTTCACAGCTTTTTTTTTTCTTCACTCTTGTGGTCATCTTTGCACAGCAGTGTTGCTACAGAAGGCTGATCTCAAATGCCACCTTGCTCATTGTGAACCTCCCTGTGCTGGTTCTCAGGGGTTTTGCCCCTTTTTGACTAAACCTGCATTCCAAAAATGAAAATGTGATGAAAGGTGATTGGCTATGGACACCTCAGTTTCTAGATTGGTACCTAATTTGTTGGTTCTTCCCCAGATCTTCACCCACCCATGGGCTTTTCCAGGGACAAAATCAGAATTGGTCCCAGCACCAAGTCTAGCAGAATTCAAGAAAAGTTTGGGCAATGAGACATGGAATACATAAGGTCTGAAGGGTTCTTTTCTATTTTCTTCAGTGATCGGTTTCAAAAAGAAAAACCTCACTTGCAGATTTTGTAATTAAAATGGAAAACAGTTACTATGTTGTCTAGTAGGATGCTGTTAGGAGCAATTAATACAGAATTTTCAAAAAGCCTTGAATCACTATTAAAAAACAAAACAAAACACAACAAACTACTAAAAGAAACATCCATTTATTTGCAAGATATATGAAACATGTTTTAATATATGTATGAAAATATCAATGAAATGTACAAAACCCCAACACAAACACAATTTACCCAGGTCTGGCCGTGTGAAGACAGCACCTATTTGCTCTCAAGGTGAACCTGCACCATCCACCCCCAGAGTGAGGGGATTTCTCCCTCAGGTCTGGTGCACAGCATTTCATGAATGATATCTGGAGGGAAATGGGCTCTCCTGAGGGACAGGATTATCTTGGCAAGCTGGGATCTTGTCAGAGCTCAGCTCTGGAGAGGAATTATCCTCTGTGCCTGGCTTTGCTCCAGCTATGCACTCATCAAAGACAAACTGACCCTAATCCCTCAAAAAATAAACAATTACATCAATAGAGAGAAACTCCAGTCTCAGCCTGTCCTCAGCAACCAGAGGCCACCCCATCAATCCTGCCCTGTGACAAAGCAATTCAGCATTCCCGTGTGGAAGATTGTTGACCTTTCACAGTGGCCCCAACACTGCAAAACCAAAACACCCCTGGAGGAGGCCAAGCCCTTCCTTGGCCCAGCTCCCCACTGGCACCTGCTCCAGAAGCTGTTACTGAACCAAATTTAGCCTCTTCTTGCCTGATGTGAGTTTTGACAAACCCCTTTGATAAAAAGGGGTTTTAGATCAGCCCCAGCCGTGCCCAGATTGGAATGCAGGCATTGGCTTTGCCCCCAATTATTCCACCTTGTGTTGTACAGTGTGGAGTCACTGGGATGGAGAAACATCCTGCTGAGACACCACCAGCACATCACAAACATCTCTGCTGTCCCAGGAAGCCACGAGACCCAAGTTCAGTCTCTTTGCTCATCAACCACATCAAGACCCCCATCAGTCACACGAGGAGCTCTGACAGAGGCAGAAAAATAAACTAATGTCTAGGCTTGATTGTGCTTTTGTGAGACCAAACTAAAATCTAGACTTGCTTGTGTCTTTTTGGGACCAAACTAAAATCTAGACTCGATTGTGTTTTTGTGGGACCTTGGAGCAGGTGAGCCCACATGGACCCAGCATTTCACCCTGCCACGTTTCTGAAGTTTCTTCAAAATAGATTTCCCTGCTGCAACTCTGGAGCAGTTTCAGCTGCCTGAGCTCTTGGGCAGAGCCCGAGGATCCATGAGAGAACTGGAATCCGTGCCTGTGTGGATCCATTGCAAACTGAACAGATCCATGTGCTCTTCCTGAGCACTTGGCAAAGCTCAGAACCAGACCTCCCCATCCATCCCACCTTCCCAGAAAGGGTTATTTAGCAAAGAAACGAGCCCATATATTGCATTTAGCCCCAAAATGCTGCTTTTTCACACTGACCTGCATACACATGTCCAGAGTATCTGCATTTCGCTATGTTTTCTGTACATTACAAAAAAAACCCAAAAAAACCACATTAAAAAATGTAAAAACATCCTTGGAAATGAGGTTTTTCTTTCCCCTGAAGAAGGTAGGTGATAGCAATTTCAGTTCAGGTGGTTAAAGCACCTCCCAGAGCTGCCTGGAAGGGAATGTTGATGCACACACAGTCCCAGCTGGCAGGAGTTTATTCACCTCAGGAATAGTTGTTGTTTCTGACCAGTGTGTTCCGTCTGGAGCTGTAGGACATGTCTTCATACACCACATTGGGCTTTTTCTTCTGGAAATATTTCATCACCTGCAAAACACAGAAAACAGCCATTCAAAACAGAGCCTGGAAAGACGCCAACCAAGGAGTCATTTTCCATCTTAGGAATCCATCAACATCATCTGCTGGAAGAGGCAACATACTTTTAAAATTCCTCTCACGACCCAGTGACATCTTAGAGGACCAAGTGGAAATCACCAGCTTATTTATTTAACTTTCTTTTATGAGTCTGATGCACTTTCATGAAAAGTTCCTTCAAGAGTTGGATGTAACTGTAGCTTTGACATAAATAATAAATGACAATAATAATGAATAAGGCTCATTCTTAGACTGTTACTGGTAACACAGGACACCAGGTCCCACTGGGCTTTGACAGAATGATGTTACACCACTGGTTTTGAGCAGTGCTGGATCCACATTTGGAGAGACGAGACAGGATCCTGTAAATCATACATTTAATTTTCAGTAATCTTTATGGAGCAGAAGGATCTGTCAGAGACAATTTCTGGGCACTTTCTGCAGTATATGTATAGAAATAACCCCAGTGAAGGAAAAACATTTTTTTTTTTTTTCTTGAAAGGGGCAAATTTTTTTCTCCCAGCACTACTTTCGGACATCAGGCTATTTTATGAGTGTTTGTTGCCCTTGTATCCCACTCCAAACATTCTCTTACATGTACAAGCTTGCTATGTACAGCTCCTGTCCCAATTCACAAAATAATTTTCCAAAAGCAAGCAGAGCAGAACAGTGAGGGGCTTTGTTCAGCGACACACACACAAAACATGGCTGTGTCAACCACACAGCTCACTTGAGGTTTGTTATCAAAAGAAAAACAATATCTCATTTACAAAGGGTTACAGAAATATAAGACATTGTGTTAGCTGCCAAGAGTTTACAGCTGGAAGATATTAAACAAGGGCAAATAGGAGAGCAATAGGAAGCCACAATTCCTTAGGTTTATCAGATGTTTTCTTAACTCAGGCACTATTAAAAATAATGCCAGTTTGCTCCACCTGGTGCAGTTCTGCTGTGGTGACAGTGTACTTACATCCACACGGTACAAGGTGCAGCACACCAGGGCACAGAACAGCAGAGCCACCACCACAATAAGGGCATACAAATCCCAGGAGCTCTTCTCACATACCTGCTCCCCTCCTGCATTTAAAATTACAGAAGTATTAGTATAAATATGAAGAGGCAGAATTTTATTTTTATTCTGAAAAAAATAATTTTGCTGGTTAACCAAAAATTCAGATATCAACAGCTACAGAGCCACGTTTGTCATGCCATTAATATTCTCACTGTGCTCTTAATATTAATATCATTAGTATTCCCTGTGCTCTTCCAGAGGCTGGGGGTGGCTGCAGGTGGGTCAGGAAGGAGCATTCCACAAAGGCAGCTTCCACACCACTGATACTGATGCCTTGGGTTTTAGCTTTTGTATTTTTCAGAATCTCTGCTGCTTAGTGTGTAACTACGAAACTTCATATTAGGTGTTAGTGAGTTCTCTTCACAGGGCAGTGACAAAACAATTCCTTTCCCAGCTGGAGAATCAAGGACACCCAGCACCCAAAAAGCAGAAACAACAGTGAGGGAAAGAGGGTAAGCCAGGGGGCTGAGACTTCATAGCCTGGGGCTGTGGTTGGACAATTGACCCCAAGATGTAGATGAACCAAAACTTGTAAAAGTGTAAAGTGACCAGGATCCATCTGGGATTTGATTTGGGTGTAGCCCTGGCTGGGCTCTTGCACTGCCCAAGGTGGATCCTTTCAATAAACACCTATTTGATTCCTTTTGCTCTGTCTAGTCTCTGTTCCAGGTCAGCCTTTCCAGACAATAGGACCACACACTCCTAATGGGAGCAGAAAAAGTTTTCCTGCAGTGTTGCTGCAACCCTGAGAGCTCTGAATTATCCAAGAGCCAGGCTGCTGAGAGGTACAGGCAGGAGCAGGAGGATGCTGTGGTATGAAATGTACTGAGCAGAATAATGCTGGTGGAAAGGGTTTCAACTCTCTAAACCCTCAATTAATCCATATATGAATAACACACTAATTAATAATCACACCCCTGCTTTGTCGGGCTGCTGTCATTTCCCCCACCTCACTTTAGTGAGTTGTTGCCCCATTTGTGGGTGGTGGCACAGAACAGGTCCACAGTTGCCTTTGCAGACTGCAGGAAAATCCTTTGTGATTCTTAGGGCCTTTGTAAACTTTATTTTACAAAGGCCTCAGCAAAGCTCAATGCACAGGGTTAAATTGCACCAGTAAGACCAAAATCAAGCACTCTCTTACTGGTTATGACTTCAGCTTAGCAAATTCACCATCCTGCAGAAAAATAAAAATCTCATCTTTGGAGCACAGAAAAATCAAACCCTCTTTGCAGCCCATGCTCACAGAGTGCTCAGTGTGTAACAGGGGTGTGTGAGAACATCTCTGCTGCAGTCTGTGGTGTCTGTGGTGCTTGAAGCAAATGCCCCAGGACTTGCTTTGTGCTCCCCAGTGTGATTTATTTTTAAATACAAGACTTGCTAGAGAGAATGGTTTCTAAAAGCCGTTTATGTCACGCTAAGGTCAAAGAATTGGTGCTGAAGGTACTTATTCATATCCTAAAACGGACAGATTGCACACAGTGAAGTGTTTGTTACCTTGTTTTAACCTTTGTTTCTTTTTCTAAACTGCAGGACTATGGCAAGGTCTGAATTCCCCTCTGGTTGTACGAGACAGGTGGAAACACAAAGCCTGTTTCTGTGTCCGAGTTCAACAGGGCACAAAGGAGCCTGAGCCAACTCTCCAAACTTTCCTAGGTTTGCCTGTCCTGACTAAAGTTCCAAAAGCTGTCTGTCCACAACACAACAATAGATATTTATGATTAAACAAGCAGAAGGGCCGTACCTTTAACCAGCACCATGGTGCCACTCCCTGAGAGCAGAGGGGAAGAAGCATTCACCTCCTCAGCACAGATGTAGTTATCACTGTCCTTTTCTTGTAGGTTTTGTAGAGTTATCACAGCTCTGTTTCCTTCCCTTGAATACTCCAAGCGACCCCCAAAGGCAGGAGAAACCTGTGACACGTTTGGATTTGACACATTCAGAACTGTGCCAGTCTGCACATGAGCCCTGAACAAGTAGAACTTCCCAGCTTCAGGTGATCTTTTCGACACACAGGTGATGCTGACAGACTGGCCTCGCTCAGGGTTGGCATAGAGAGGTGACTGCTCCAGAGCCCGGCTGGATTTAGCTAAAAACAGAGAGAAAATAGTGGTCATCACTGCTTAACACAGTGCTTTTTAACTGGGGAGCAAGGGCACAGAACAGACAGAAAGAACAGACCATAGAAATGTGGATAAAATGAACTTTTTAACATGCTTTATGTAGGCTTTGAGAAGAAGGATGTATTTTAGTACACCCTGGTGCATCTTCCTGCCTCAGGATCTGAAAATAGGAGTGACCAACAGGTTTAGCTCTTTGTAAAGGGTCTGCATCTACCTAAAAATTATAACTACTGATCTCCTCTAAGGGAATACAGCCTGATCAGCACATCCCTCATCATTGCCTCCTTTCTCAAGTGAGATGCAGCCATAGAGAGGTCTGGGTACTATTGATCTGGATCAAACCACACAGTGTGTGTCCCATCAATGTTGAAAATGGTCTGTGAGAATGGAGTGGTTATTAATGCTTCACTGTCCAGCCAGGAAGACATTCCACTGAGTTCCTCTGAGGACAGCACTTATTCCTTTTAACATGGTCATTGAAGTGGACAAGGGAGTGAGGACAGAATTTATCATGTTTGTAAAGGGAAGGTTGTAACAATTTCAGAGAAGATTATCAGAGATAATCAGAGATAAAACAGAGATATAAACAGAGATACAAAGCAATTAAATAAAATAATTTGGAGAGACAATACACAATAAAAAAGATGTGATTCATTTGAGAAAACACAGCCAAGAAGTTTAAAAGGAGAGGCCCAAGGGAGTAGGTAATAATCCTTTATGAATATAAATTACTATTGCTGATCAGCAATCAGTTAGATTCCACATGCCTTGGGGACAGTAAAGGAAGAAAACCCTGTAAGCTTTGGGAAAGATATTTTAGGTTAGAAGGTCTCATTGGAAGGACAGGTACATGGAGGAATAAACTGCCAAAGAATAGTGGGGACTCAACTCTCTTCCAAAGGAAAAAAAAAAGATTACAGAAAAATTGTTCCCACAACCTGCCAAACTCCTGCCAAAAGAAGCACTTCTGCCCCTTCAGCAACTCCTCACTAACAAGAGAAAAACCCCTTTACCCACTCATGCCCAGCTTCCAGGCTCTGCCTAACACCAGCTTCCCAATTATTACCAATTTGTCATTTAAGATTAACTACTAAAAACAAAAGAGATTTGCAAAAACACCTGCTACCAAAAAAAACCCCTCTTTGCTCTGCTAGTTGTTTGAAAAGGTTTGACAGGTTGTTTTGGAAAGAGCTGTTTCCAAACTGCTGCACCAACCTATGACTCTTGTGAAAATCTGTAGCTGGGATTAATGAGTCACAAATTAATCTTCTAGGATTGTTTGGGGCTTTTTTTGCTACCATACTATCTCATGTGTTTTCTTCATTGCCTCAGGGAGCAAACCCACACATTCCTTCAAATCTGTACGTGACCTGAGCAGACACAGAAGTTCTGTTAGACTCGCCCTCCCATTGTGTCTTCTTCCAATCTTTGATTTAAAATAGAGATTTGTATTTACTAATTCATGACATAAAAGGTGGAATTGCAATACCTTTGACCAGTACTACAGTTGTCTTCCCATATAGTTCTTTAGGATAGCCATTGATTTTAACAATTTCAGAGCATAGGTAGATTTCAGAATCAGATTGCTGTAACCTGTGCAGGGTTATCCTGAGACTCTCCCCTTCCTTTGACCACTTGATGCAATTATCAAAGTCACAATAACTTTTTTGAGATTTCTCCTTGGGAAGATATATCACATTGAGATTCTGTCTGATAGCTCTCAAGTACATCCCCACTTGATTTTGTGAACCATTCATTGGGCAAGTTATGCTGATGGAGTCTCCTTCCCAAGCACTGATAACGTCTGTCGGCTGTTCATTTCCTCCACCTAAAAATAAGAAATGCAATTGAAATGGGAATATCAGAGTTCCCCTTGGTTTGTTCATATCAAAGTAGATTTCAAAACCAACTCCTACAACAACAGAACCACTCTGTAAGGCTGGACTTCATTCTCCCTATGCTGGACAAGTCATTTCTTACCTGCCCTGGCACCTGCATTCCCTTTCATGCCCATTGACCTGAGCAACTCAGCACCTTCCCAAGCTTCAAAGGCCTTGGCAAAAGAGTGGCTGCTGTCACTCACACAGAGAATTTAGTTCTCTCTGTAGATTCCCAGGAAAATCTTATTAGTCTTCAAAATACAAGCTTCACTAAAATTACCCTGATAATTGGTTTCAGATATAAAATGGGAATTTAAAAGTAAGAAAAAGAAAAAGTAAGTAAGAAAATGGAAGGAAACACACTTGTCTTTGTAAAGTGGCATTTAATAACATTAGGCAACTGGACAGTACAGATTCTCAGATTCAACAGAGAAAGAGGGCAGCAGAAGGTGTAAGTCCAATCTATTTTAAGAAACAAAGGCATACAAATGTATAATGAGACCCTTGGAGTTCTGCAATGCCCCCAGTATCCAAAGAAACTGAACAGGGAGTATTTGTGCAATGAATAGCAAGGAACAGAGAGATCAAATGGGAAACACCTGAAAGAAGCTACAGCAGAAGCAAGGGAAGGAAAATTAAATAGAGAGCATTGCATGTCTAAGACAAACATAATTTAGAAAAAGTTGGAAAAAAGAAAAGAAAACACTGAAATGTAAGAAATGCAAGAGCATCGATGTTGTACGTACCATCCTGTGCAGGGAAGCACGGGAGAAGCAGAAGGAAGAGGAATGCATTTGGGAGACACAACATCCACAGCATTTTCAAAGGTCTTTTTAGCTGCTCCCTCAATCTGACCAATGAATTAAGTCCTGAGGAAAGAGTCCTAAGCCCCAGGCTGGGCTGTTGCCTGCCAGTTGCTTCAGCTGTCTACTGAGAGAAGTCAGCAGAGTTTTGTGTTTGCCTTTGTATCACAATGATTGTGATGGAGGGGGAAGAGCCATTTCTCTGGGAGGGGCACCTTGGGTTTCTTCACGCTTAAACCACCCCTGGTTTCCTGCTGCTGAGCAACCCCCAGCCCCCAGGGCAGCAGTAGAAAGTTGTCTATGGGAAGCACCTACCTCCCCTCTGAAGACAACTGAGAAAAGGGAGGCTCACATTTGCTCTTCACAGTGCCAAAGTCAGGCAGTTGTCCCCATTTGTGCCTTTCCTGGAAATGCAGGGGCTTGGTATAATCAGTTCAGCTTGTCAAGACTGCCATGGGCTTAGATTAGTGGCTGCAGATGCAAAAGTCTTGGCTTTGTAAGGAGAAAGGAGATGAGAGATGCTCCATTTCTTCAGGAAAACTCTTAATTATTACAGAAGCCCTGCAGACAAACCAGCAGATTTGATCTGCATCTTGGCAATGATTAAATGTGAATAATTCCCAAGCAGAAGGAACTGGAGTACCTTCAGCAAACGCCAGCTTCCCCCCAGGGCAGACCTGACCCTTAAAGCAGCCCAGCCGACACCACCAGCAGGAGAAAGAGGATTTGACAGGAAATCTGTAGAACCCTAACAAGGTCTTTTGATCTTGTTGCTAAAAGGATCTATTTGAGGAAACATCATTACCTGAAACTTTCAGGCTCCTCCTTCTCCCTTAACTTCATTGCAAAGCCAAGACAATAAATAATTCCAATCTTTACCGAGACAATAAAGCCTTTTCCACCACAGCAAAGCACTCTCAAAGTGAGAATTAAACTTGCAGCCCAGAAAGCCAATTATATTCTACACATCTACTTAAAAAATAGAAAGAGCAACAATTTCTAAGGGAAGAGATCGGTTCTAAGACAGAGCAGTTAAAGGAGCCAGTGCAAGCACCTCACACATAGTTTGTGCCCAAGGAAGCCTTCATGTCTCTTCCCTTCCCTTCTCCCAGTGCCTGTGCAGCCTTTCCAAATCCCAGTGTATTCAGCTCCTTTTCCAGAGCCCTGACCAGGAGATGAAGTCACTTGGATCCTGGAGGAAAAGCAGGATACTGGTTCCTGCCTTCTTTAATGTAACCAGATGTAATTAGTGCCTAATTACCTACAATTACAGGCAGAGTGAAGGTCTGCAGTGTCACAGAACATTGGACACCAGACAAGTCCGTGCTGATGTGTGGTACACTGCAGGAGGGAAAACATGGAAAAAGCCAATCACACTCCCAAAAACTTCCCAGGAGCCTGCTTGGAAGTACCTGGCAGTCACCCTGTCCCCCCAGTACTGCAGCAGTGATGTGAAGTGACTGGGTTTGAGATCTGCTCTCCAGTCTGGCACTACCTGGCCATGCCAGGGCTCCCAGGGTCTGTTGGAAGTTCAGGGTCTGTAAACACAGGGTACAGACAAGGGCAAGATCTGCTGCTTTCTTCTCTCTTTTTTTGGGTGGGGTTTCTTGGCGTGGCATGAGGCAAATCAAACTATCAAAGCAGATTTTAACTCTCAGCGAATGCAGCACAAGTTACAGCAGGGAAGTGATCTGGAGAGTGCCTGACCCTCTCCTTTCCCCTCTTCTCTTCAACTCCATATCTGTCCACAGAGCCATAAGATTTCTTTGCCTTGACTTGGCCTCTGCCTTTGCCACAGAGAAAAAAATTTTTTTTTTATTGTCACCCTATGCAAGCTGTCCCCCATCCAGTCACAAGCAGCAGTCCCAGCCCTGGGCTGCCATAAACTCTAGCTGCATCTAAGAATAGCAATGTTTCCTCCCAGTCCATAGTTCACCCTTTCACCATACCACTCTTCCACCCTGGCTCTCAGCACAGCCTTTTTAACAGGGACTTCACAGGCAGCTTTCCTTCCAAACAAACCTGTGCCAGTCACGAGAATCGGGATTGCTGCAGATTCCCAGGGACTAAAAGCAGCCCATGGGAGGAGACATCTCATGGGCTGAGCTGCTGGGCTCACCCTGAGCTGATCCATCACCCACTGCACCCTTCCCTGCTATCTGAAACAACCCGGGACTCCTCCTGGAAAATCAACTTGCTGACAGAGAAGGAAAACATGCCTGACAGGGCAGTCTTCAGGTCAATCAGTTCATAAAGAAACCAACAGAATCCCAGTGCATGATGTCATCTCCGAGCACATGGCGCCAGATATCCTCTGACATGCAAATAAGGGAGAAAACGCCAGTGCCACTCCCCTGTCACAGCAGGCACAGAGGGCTGTGACAGTGACAGGAGTCACACAACCCCAATCCAAGGTACCTCAGCACACAGCACCCCATGTAGGAGACAACAGCCCCCATGAATCCACACCTACCTGTTTTCTCTGGGGCATCACCTGCTGATCCTGGTTCTTTGCTGCAAGTGGTCTCAAAGAACAGCCAGAAACTGGGGAAAGGAACTGCACTGCACTCCCTGTGTGTGAGCTGAAGCCCTACTTTTGCAGAAAAAGGAGGCAGCCCTGTGCATGCACTGCTGCACTCCAGCACCCATCTCAGGGATCTCCTCAGGCAAACTGGAAGTGCCCCTGCTGGTGCTATCAGAGCTCTCTGCATCTTTGGCTGCTCTGAGCAACAGCAGTCCCTTGGCAGCTGTGAGGTGCTCAGCAGGAACCCCTGAACTCACTAGACAAGAATCCAAGAATTTCAAGGAAACAGTAATGGTTATTTACTAACTCCACATCTTTGCCAAATGGGCCACTGAGAAAAAGGAGTTGCCCAGCAATTAAATGTTAATTTTCTGAAGCATTAATTGAGCAAGTTATGCTGATGGAGCCTCCTTCTCAACCACTGACAGATATTCTCTTGATTGTTCACTTGTTTCATCTAAAAACAAGAAATGCAATTGAAATTGGAATATCAGAGTTTTTCATGGCCTGTTCATATCAAAGTAAATTTCAAAACCAACTCCTCCAACAACAGAACCACTCTGTAAGGCTGGACTTCATTCTCCCTATGCTGGACAAGTCATTTCTTACCTGCCCTGGCACCTGTATTCCCTTTCATGCCCATTGACCTGAGCAACTCAGCACCTTCCCAAGCTTCAAAGGCCTTGGCAAAAGAGTGGCTGCTGTTACTCACACAGAGAATTCTCTCTGTAGATTCCCAGGAAAATCCTATTAGTTCTCAAAATACAAACTTCACTACAGTTATGCTGATAATTGGAGCTGGTGTCAGATCTAAATCAGGAATGCAAAGGTAAGAAAACGTGGCAGAGAATAGAAGAAAATACGTTAGTTTTTTGGTGTTTTGGTGGTTTTTCTGGGTTTTTTGTTTGTTTGTTTGTTTTTTAAAGAAGCATTTAATAACATCAGGGAATATTATAATACAGATAATACAGATTCTCTGGAACAGGGTTGCAGAAAGTGTAAGTCCAGTCTATACTGAGAAACAAAGGTATACAAATGTATAATAAGACCCTTGGAGTTCTCCAATGCCCCCAATATCCAAAGGAACTGAACAAGAAGTACTTGTGCAATGAATAATGAGGAACAGAGAGATCAAATGGGAAACACCTGTTCAAAGTGTTTGAGCTCTCTTAAAACATCACCAGTAAGGGAATCAGTAAAATTCAGATTTGATATTAAGCACCAGCACAACAGAGTTTGTTGGCAAGGTTCACTCTACTGTTGACTGGATGGCTGAGGAAAAAACAAGCAACAAACAAAATCCAGTCAATCAAAGCAGAAATGAACTGAGAACTCTGTGTGTGTGTGTGTGTGTGTGTGTGTGACAAAAGGACAGTGAGGGCAAGGATAAAATGGAATATGGGAATATGAGCTGAAACCTTAAGACTCAAAGTTAACAGTACTTAAATTATACCTTCAGTGTAACAATTTAGCAAAGGAATAACATTTAAAAGCATTTGTTTGTCATTTTCTTATCCATAAGACAAAATAAGATGATCTTTTAGATCACTTTCAACACAAACCATTCTATGATTCTGTAAAATATCCACCTCTATGTGTACATTCAATAGAAAAATGCACTTGTTGAGGACAAACACTGTAGATTTACTAAGCAAGTTCTGTTTTTCCTGAGATGTGGCACCTTTGGTGTGCACCAGCACAACACAGCTCCAAAGGGGCAAAGTGGAACAGTCAGTAGGGATGTCCCCAAACAATCACAATCTGCATAATCACCTACAGAAATAAGAGATGCGAAGGAATGAGTGTTCATGAGAGACATAAAGATCAGTCTGTGAATTGTGTTTCCTGTCTGATCTCACTGAGGTGCCCATAAAACTTTTCTTCTCAAAACATGTCCAGCTCTCTGGCCCCAACTGCTGTTACAGAGTAGAAATTAAATCTGCACATCATTAAAACTGAACACCTCAAGTTAATACAATGCAATTTCCAAAGAAAACCTTCCTCACTTGCTGCTGTGTGTTTCTGGTTAATGGTATGTTCTGCCCAAGTTAATGGTTTGGTCCAAATTATACCCTCCCACTCAACTTGTCAATGTGCCCTCAATTCCCTGTCAATCCCACTTTGTGCCAATCCCCTGCTTGGAATTTGCCTTCGGGAATCCCCTAAAACTTGACCTTTCATTAGCCCATGTGACCCAATTTTAACCCCTACCTCCCTCATTGGACAATGCTTTTGTGAACCCTGCCTTTTACCCCTCCCTAGAATTTCTCCAGTTTCCTGATGATTTGTATCCTCCCCTTGAACGTCCCCCATTTTTAAACTGTTGCACCCTAGTGTTTTTGTCTTTTGCCCCCAAATTCCCCAGAGTAATAAATCCTCTTTCATCCTAGGCAATAGACACCCCCCTCCTCCTTGCCTCCTCAGAGCACAGACTGACAGCCAAAAAAGGCCGTAGAGCAATTGCTGTAGCCACACCTCGGGTCATCCTGCTCCCAGAGTGTGACCCACTTTTGCCGTGGGGCCGTAGTGGCAAAGTGAGAGCAGCTCCAGCTGATGTGTCAGCTGGCGCCCAACGCTGAGGCCTCAGTGAGCTGACACAACGGATGAACTGTGGATTTTAATTCAAAAAAGTTCTGGCCGTCAGCTGCCCACAAGTGCAGCCGACCGGCTTTGTCCAGCAGCTCTTTGAGGAGGAGGAATTGATAACCTCTGACACCCAAGGAACACTTCCCTGAAGGAGGATTTTCATTGCAGCCTCTGTCCAGTGGACTGGAAAGAAGAGTGAGTACCCCCCAAGTTAGGCTGAGGGTGCTCCAAGTAGAGGGAATGGTGCATTGGCCCCCGGGCTTGGAGGGGTGGCCCATGAACTTACAGGCCACGATAGTTGGCTACGGAACACTCTCTGTCCCTGGAACTGCCCCTGGACTCTTATCTTTAGTTTGTTGTTTCTTTTTGCTGCAGTGGGGGGAGGATTTTGTTGTGCCAATGGGTGTGAAACTGTCAGCACAGCAAAGAGGGATTTATTTCCTAATTGTGGGTATCCTGCAGGGTGGGAAAAGAAGGTTTTCAAAGTGGTGTTAAAACAGTTTGTTCAACGACTTTTCCTCTGCTTTCTAAGGGTATCCCCCAATACCAACCATGCCTTTTTGGGATACAGTTGGAATCAAATTAACAGAGTTAACAAATAAAGGGGATGCCCCAATTGCTAAATTCTTCTCATTATTTTTGCTAATTCGGTCAGTGTTAGTTGAAAAAAGGAAAGTGGAGGAAAAGCTCGAANGGCTTCAGGTTCCTACAATGTCATGGGAACCAGAAGTGATGAGCCCAAAAAACAGAACCTGATACAGGAGACCATTCCCTTCACTGCACNCACTGCACCAGGAGGTCTGTGCCAGGCAAACCAAAATGTAGCGCAGGAGAGCCATCGACTCCCTGGCCTCCCACAGACTNTGTTACCTATACACAAACAAGAGGAACTCCTCAGCAGCAACCTTTTGATTATCAACACGAAAAAGAACTTTACAAGGCTCAGGAGTTTGGGAGAAAAAGTGAATATTTTAAAGGCCTTNCAGCGATGGCCAGGCTGTCAAGGACCCTTTCCTAAACCCCTTTCCCAGTTGTTAATCCTCCAGTTCAAGTTGATGCCCCCAAAGGAGATTCTCAAGCTTTCCCTGAGTCCTCCCTTGCCACTCAAAATGACCCTCGTGAGACACAAGATGGTGGAAGCCACATGGCTTGGCCCAACCCTTGTGTTTCTTCTTCCAGAATCCCTTTCAGCCTGTTCTCCCCAACCCCTTCTTATCCCCTGACCCCACCNTTGACTGTGCCATTGTTGCAGATAACAACAATATCTCAATGGACAGCTTGTGCGCTGAAGGGAATTGGTCACAAGCTAGAACGCAAGCTGAAAAAATACCACAACCTGTATTAGAACAGGTAAAAAGAGCTGCTGAGAAGGCCTTTATCCTTTATGCCCACAAAAGAACCTAAGCAAAGTTATGTGAATATTAAACAGTCTCCCTTTGAGGCTTTTATAGATTTTGTCAAAAGACTCCAAGTCGAGGTGGAGAGGCAGGTTGACAGTCGGCCGCTACAGGAATAGATAATATTGAAGGTGGCCCAAGCAAACGCTAATGACATCTGCAAGAAGATCCTCCTGGGCCTGCCACTTGAACTGCCTCCGACTCTCAATCATCAAAGCCTGCACAAAGAGCCACCATCCCAGAGCCTCGAGGAAAAGGAGACAGAGTAGAGAGAACAGTTGCTGCTGCTACTCCAAAAATACACCAACAGCCTTTTTGGTGTTTTAACTTTGGCCAGGAGGGACACATAGCAGAAGTTTGCTCAGAGGGACAACTTCTGCAAAATAAAACAATAAATTCACAGGGACGAGTGGGACAACCACTTCCAAAAAACTAGACGGGGAGCACAGGCCTGCTTTGCATGTAGAAAGAAATGAAAGCAGTCAGAATCAGGACCCAGAGACAGTTTGGAAGCCACAAGCTCCTTTTATGATAGTTGTGACATGAAACACACTCTTCAAATCAAACCACTGGCAAGTCATTCCAGTTGACTCACTTGACAAGGATTTATTTGCCAGACTGGACTGTAAATATGTCGTTATCGGGGACACAAAGCACACACCCCAAGAGACTGAAATCTCTCTGGCAATCATGACATTGGAGCTGGAGGCACTCATTCTCATGGCACATTGTGTCCACCCACCTTTCTTTACGCCACAGGGCCAAATCATCGCCCAGGTGATTCCGATGCCAAATAAACTGCCAGTGGACAATTCTTCACCAGATGACTACTGACATTGGAGAAAACAAGCCTTGGATAGAGTGTGGACTCTGGTGAGGTGATTACCTTCACCTCGGTGCAGTGTTGGACACAGAGGCAGCTGTGACACTCATCCCTGCCACTAGATGGCAGTCACACTGGGAATTGTTCTTTACCATGATGGGTAAAGTACAGGGCATTGAGGGTACCCAAGAAGCCAAACGATCTAAGAGCGTCATCCAAATTGAAGGGCTGGATGGGAAATTGGCTATAGGGGCGTAATTTGCTCTAGATGGCTACCCAGGACAAGTTTTCATTCACAATCCTGGACATAAATTATTTAATTCGGCACTCAAATTAGTCCCCAAGGAAAAACAAAGTCAGAAGCCACTCAACGCTCTGACAGTTTTCACAGATGCATCCGGAGCATCCCACAAGTCAGTGATGACCTGGAAGGATCCTCAAGCTCAGCAATGGGAGACAGATGTTAAAGAAGTTGGGGGCTCCCCTCAAATTGCTGAGTTAGATGCAGTCGTCAGATCCTTGGGGAGGTTTTCTGAACCCTTTAATCTAGTCACTGATTCATCTTACATAGCAGGGGAAGTATCTAGAGCCAAGAATGCTGTTTTAAAGGAAGTCTCTATTCCTAACCTCTTTAGGTTGCTATCGAGATTAGTTTATCGTGTTTCCCACCGAGAGCAACCTTTCTTTGTGATGCATGTGAGGTCTCACACTGACCTGCCAGGTTTCATCATGAGGGACAACAGAAGAGCAGATGCCCTGGCCACCCCAGCTGAAATGGTCAACGTGCCAGACATTTTTCAGCAGGCAAAGTTGAGCCATCAACAATTCCATCAAAATGTGCCTGGCCTGCTATGGCAATTCCATCTAACACGGAACACAGGCCAAAGCCATCGTAGCTACATGTCCCAGTTGCCAAAGGTATGCAGCACTGACCTTGAGTGCTGGTGTAAATCCAAGAGGCCTCAACAGCTGTGAGGTGTGGCAGATGGACGTGACTCACGTCCCGCAGTTCGGCAGGCTGAAATATGTCCATGTTTTAGTAGATACTTTCTCCAGAGCGGTCTATGCTTCTGCCCACACAGGGGAGAAGACCACAGATGCACAGAAACACCTAGTGCAAGCCTTCTCTGTGTTGGGAATTCCTAAAGAAATTATCATGGATAATGGTCCCACATATACCTCCAAGGCCTTCCAGGAGGTTCCTGCAGAAATGGGGAGTGAAATATAAAACAGACATCCCCCATTCCCCCACAGGTCAAGCAATCATTGAGCGAACACATCAGTTGCTCAGGAGAGTCCTAGAGCAGCAGCAGAGCAATACCACCAGTGATCCACCATAAATTAAGCTCTGTAAGGCGTTGTTTCCCATCAATTTTTTTACCTGCTCATTTGAACACCTGAAGCCACCTGTTGTCTGGCATTTTAACAGTAACACACAGCTGAAGTTGAAAGAACACCCCCCAGTTTTAGTAAAAAATCCTGAGACAGCAAAAGTAGAGGGCCCATTTGAGTTCATCAGTTGGGGTCATGGGTACGTGTGCGTGTCCACGCCCTCCAGGTTGAGATGGGTCCCTCAAAAGGGGGTAAAGCCACACATCCCCCCCATGATCGGGCCAGTCCACCAAAGATGTAGCTGTGGCTTTCCTCCGCAGGCGCCAGCACCTGTGGAATCAGAAAACCCAATCCCCTAGTTGACTGTGTCAAGTTGTCCCCGACTGTTCCTTTTCCCAATGATGTGTCAGATGTTTTTAATTAATGTTTCCCCTGTCTCTGATTTCCTTCTCCCAGAAGAATGTCATCCTGCTTCTTTGTTGAGCGCACTCGCCCTAGAATGTTCTCTGGGTCAGAAAACAAATGTCATTTGGATACTGACTCTCCTGTGCCAGTCCTCAGAAGCGTGGATCATCCCTCTGCCAAGAAAGAATGTGTGGGTCACCCTAGCCCAGGCCCTAAAGCAAGATCACATGTGCCTGTTGATGGCAGCCACTGATGACCCGTTGTCAACCTGCCTGGTGGGGATTCCATTTAAACCTAATGAATACCCAGAAAGTTAAAAAACCCTACACACAGAGATCAACTCCCAAAAACCCCACCAAACTCCTGTTGAACTTTCCTGTTCTTATAGTAACATTCAATCCATAAAAATGCCCATGACAAACCCTCTTATTTTATGGAGAAATTGGATCAAGAAATTACCTGTAACTAAGGAAGAACCTGAAGAGTATGAACCTTTGGGATCCTCCTTTTCCCCTTATTGTGTTCAGTTTGTTTATCAGCCACAGCACAAAAGAGAACAATTTTTTTCAGTTATTCGGTATAAAAAAGAATGCATTGCTTCCAGTTGGTGCCAAGCAATCAGCCATATAAAAATGGCTTCCATTGAAAATTACTGTCCCCTAAAGTTAGACAAAGGCACCTTCTTAATTTCCAGTAATCAGGCTTGGGCAGGAATTCCCTCTTGCCTTCTCAGAGGCCCAGGTACTTTGGGGTGGCTGTCGCTGTTTTATCCCAACAAAATCCAAATTATGAATTGGCAAAACAAAAAGAATGTTTCAGTCATCCAAAAGCAAAGTATTAAGGAATTGGACAAAGATTGCGATTCCGAAATTTTTCATTGGTCACACTTCAAAAGGTCTGCTGTCTCCCTCTTTTTGCCCTGGGTAGCCTCAGCAAAAGTTCTAAGTGAATTGAGCCACTTAAGAGTGTTGGCTTGCAAAACAAGCAAATTTAACATCAACTGCTTTCAGTGGCCTACTAGGTGATGAAGAAATAACCAGGAAAATAACCTTACAAAACTGCTGCCATCAATTTTTTGCTTCTTGCACATGGCCACGTGTGTGAAGACTTTGGAGGGCTCTGTTGCTTTAGCTTAACATCCAAAAGCAAAAGCACCCACACTTCCATCAACAAAATGCAGGAACTCATCAGAGACATCAAACAAGAAACCAAAGACTTGCTGAGTTTAAAAGATGAGGACTAACAGGATGGCTAGCTTCTATTGTCAGGACCATTTTGTTTATTTTCTTAGTTGTATTTCTTACTCTAATTGCCTTTTCCATTATAAAGAAAGCTGTCTTAAAGACTATCCAAGATACCATCTCTCCAACCAAAGAAGTCAATCATATAGCAGTATCCACACAGCAGTCCTGGTGGAGAAACCTGTACCCCAATCAGAATCTATCAAAGCCACAACTCTCCTTCTTAAACAGAAAAGAGGGAGATGTTGCAGTGTGTTTCTGGTTAATGGTATGTTCTGCCCAAGTTAATGGTTTGGTCCAAATTATACCCTCCCACCCATCTTGCCAATCTACCCTGAATTCCCTGTCAATCCCGCTTTGTGTCAACCCGCTGCTTGGAATTCCCCTTCAAGAATCCCCTAAAACTGGACCTTTCATTAGTCCATGTGACCCAATTACCGCCCCCCCATCTCCCTCATTGGACAATGCTTTTGTGAACCCTGCCTTTTACCAGAATTTCTCCAATTTGCTGAAGATTCGTACCCTCCCTCTGAACCTCCTCCATATTTCAACTGTAGCATCCTAGCATTTTTGTCTTTTGCCCCCAAATTCCCCAGAGTAATAAATCCTCTTTCATCCTAGGCAATAGACATCCCCCTCCTCCTTGCCTCCTCAGAGCACAGACTGACAGCCAAAAAAGGCCGTAGAGCAATTGCTGTAGCCACACCTCAGGTCATCCTGCTCCCAGNCAGGCGCCAGCACCTGTGGAATCAGAAAACCCAATCCCCTAGTTGACTGTGTCAAGTTGTCCCCGACTGTTCCTTTTCCCAATGATGTGTCAGATGTTTTTAATTAATGTTTCCCCTGTCTCTGATTTCCTTCTCCCAGAAGAATGTCATCCTGCTTCTTTGTTGAGCGCACTCGCCCTAGAATGTTCTCTGGGTCAGAAAACAAATGTCATTTGGATACTGACTCTCCTGTGCCAGTCCTCAGAAGCGTGGATCATCCCTCTGCCAAGAAAGAATGTGTGGGTCACCCTAGCCCAGGCCCTAAAGCAAGATCACATGTGCCTGTTGATGGCAGCCACTGATGACCCGTTGTCAACCTGCCTGGTGGGGATTCCATTTAAACCTAATGAATACCCAGAAAGTTAAAAAACCCTACACACAGAGATCAACTCCCAAAAACCCCACCAAACTCCTGTTGAACTTTCCTGTTCTTATAGTAACATTCAATCCATAAAAATGCCCATGACAAACCCTCTTATTTTATGGAGAAATTGGATCAAGAAATTACCTGTAACTAAGGAAGAACCTGAAGAGTATGAACCTTTGGGATCCTCCTTTTCCCCTTATTGTGTTCAGTTTGTTTATCAGCCACAGCACAAAAGAGAACAATTTTTTTCAGTTATTCGGTATAAAAAAGAATGCATTGCTTCCAGTTGGTGCCAAGCAATCAGCCATATAAAAATGGCTTCCACCAAAAATTACCATCCCCTAAAGTTAGACAAAGGCACCTTCTTAATTTCCAGTAATCAGGCTTGGGCAGGAATTCCCTCTTGCCTTCTCAGAGGCCCAGGTACTTTGGGGTGGCTGTCGCTGTTTTATCCCAACAAAATCCAAATTATGAATTGGCAAAACAAAAAGAATGTTTCAGTCATCCAAAAGCAAAGTATTAAGGAATTGGACAAAGATTGCGATTCCGAAATTTTTCATTGGTCACACTTCAAAAGGTCTGCTGTCTCCCTCTTTTTGCCCTGGGTAGCCTCAGCAAAAGTTCTAAGTGAATTGAGCCACTTAAGAGTGTTGGCTTGCAAAACAAGCAAATTTAACATCAACTGCTTTCAGTGGCCTACTAGGTGATGAAGAAATAACCAGGAAAATAACCTTACAAAACTGCTGCCATCAATTTTTTGCTTCTTGCACATGGCCACGTGTGTGAAGACTTTGGAGGGCTCTGTTGCTTTAGCTTAACATCCAAAAGCAAAAGCACCCACACTTCCATCAACAAAATGCAGGAACTCATCAGAGACATCAAACAAGAAACCAAAGACTTGCTGAGTTTAAAAGATGAGGACTAACAGGATGGCTAGCTTCTATTGTCAGGACCATTTTGTTTATTTTCTTAGTTGTATTTCTTACTCTAATTGCCTTTTCCATTATAAAGAAAGCTGTCTTAAAAGACTATCCAAGATACCATCTCTCCAACCAAAGAAGTCAATCATATAGCAGTATCCACACAGCAGTCCTGGTGGAGAAACCTGTACCCCAATCAGAATCTATCAAAGCCACAACTCTCCTTCTTAAACAGAAAAGAGGGAGATGTTGCAGTGTGTTTCTGGTTAATGGTATGTTCTGCCCAAGTTAATGGTTTGGTCCAAATTATACCCTCCCACCCATCTTGCCAATCTACCCTGAATTCCCTGTCAATCCCGCTTTGTGTCAACCCGCTGCTTGGAATTCCCCTTCAAGAATCCCCTAAAACTGGACCTTTCATTAGTCCATGTGACCCAATTACCGCCCCCCCATCTCCCTCATTGGACAATGCTTTTGTGAACCCTGCCTTTTACCAGAATTTCTCCAATTTGCTGAAGATTCGTACCCTCCCTCTGAACCTCCTCCATATTTCAACTGTAGCATCCTAGCATTTTTGTCTTTTGCCCCCAAATTCCCCAGAGTAATAAATCCTCTTTCATCCTAGGCAATAGACATCCCCCTCCTCCTTGCCTCCTCAGAGCACAGACTGACAGCCAAAAAAGGCCGTAGAGCAATTGCTGTAGCCACACCTCAGGTCATCCTGCTCCCAGGGTGTGACCCACTCTCGGCGTGGGGCTGTAGTGGCAAAGTGATGGCAGCTCCAGCTGATATGCCACTCACTCCTCTCACACTCTCTACTCTGTCAAAACGTTCCAGCAGTTCTGTTGAGGGGAAAAAAATGGAAGTGCAATTGTGATAAGATGCTACATAAAGAGGAAAAGTCCTTTTCCTTCTAGTTCTCACTTCATTCACAGTCTGGCCTTTTTACATGCAACCTTAGTTTTGATTTATTAAGTAATAATAACATTCCTCATGATAGCACACAGCTGACCACTGGATCATCAATAGCAAAATCTCAGTAAATACCTAGCCTTGGAATACCTGCATTGTAAACCCTTCAGGAACATTTGATTGCACTCCACTACATTAAAATTGAAAATTTGCATCAAATCAGCTGAGAACTGAGTTAGAAATATGAGTGTAAAGCCCTGACGAGGAAAAAAAAATGCTTTCCAACCCATAAAAGCATTGGTATCCTTTGCCAAACAAAAGGTAAATTTAAGCACAGAGGCCCTTCTATCTCTCTAAAAAATAGTTATTAAAATTTATATGGATCTTTTACATTAAGAACCATTCCTTTTTGATTTGACTGCAGCAAAGTTCAAGAGGGAAACGATGTCCTACATTCTTTGGGATTCCCTACTGGAAGTTTCAGCTACAGGTTCATGGGGAACTAAACCATGGAAAAATGATTCAGCAAACATTCACATTGCTTCAGGGATTTGCTTTTTCACTTGTGCTGCTACTGATTTTTGCTCAACAATCTGATACTAAATTCGATCCAACGCAAAAGCTGAGGCTTTATTCAAATCAAGTGGGAATGGGGAATGATTTAAAGATACCAAGAACCCAATGGGATTCCTGAGAGGCTGGATTCTTTGCACACTGTCTAAACTTGCCTGATTCGTCAGGAAGATTGATACCAGAGTTCTGTTCAGCCTGAGGGGAGGCCAAGGCCTCTGGGACCCAAAGCCATTCCTGAGGGAGCTGGACACAACCATCCACCCACCTCTGCACAGGAACAAACACACAGACATGTCCTCAGCCTCTGGGTGAGGGCAAAATCAAATATCTCTTAAAAAAAACAAACTCTTACAGTTAAAGCAACCAGCCAGCTGTGCAAAAGGCTTTGGTGAATCCAGGGATGACCTGAGAATTAAAAATATGCAGACACTTGGGTGCTGCTGTGGAATTACCAGTGAAAGCCATGCAGAGGGCATGGGAAGCGTTGCAGAGCAGTTCACGCTTTCAGTCACAGAGAGAATCCAGCTGGTTTCAGCCTGTGCTGCTGAACCAGCCACACACCCTGGGGTGCCTGCTGTCTGCAGCCAAGAACCAGCAGAGGATGGGGGCTCCTGGTGCTGCTCACAAAGGCCTGGTCCTGGACAAAAGTCATAGTGCTCGGGGAAGTTGTGGCAGTGGTGAAGGCACATTCGTGAAAACAACAATTTATGAATACAAGAGCAGAAGTTCTCATGGAAAATCAGTCTGTGTTCAGCTGGTTAGTGTACATCCAGAGAGAGGAGGAGGAGGATGCTGCTGGCAGAGAGGTTTTCTCCCTTGTAGATGGTTATTCACCTAGTGGAAGATTTTCTCTGTCAGGAGCCTGTCCGTCTTGCCTACAAGCTGCAGAATTGAAAAAAAAACCAAAACTGTGAGGCCACCAAAGAAACTGGCAGATTACAGTAAGAATTATCAACAAAATGCTTGTATTTGTGAAGTCCTCCAGGCACCTCCCCTCTCCCATCTGCTACTGGGCCACCCCTTGCTCCACAGAGCAGGCAGCTTCACAGCCATGAACAAGGGTTCAAGGCTCTGCTGTGACCCTGCCCTGGTGCTGTGATCCATCAGCCTCTGCCTTGGAGGGACTCTGGAACAGACCTGAGACTTCACTGGACGCTGCACCCCAGGGCAGGACCTCAGGGCAGTCACTACTGGTAAATTTCTTACCCCTCACACCAATGCATCTATTCTCTATTGATGTAACTACAACAGTGAGACTGGTTTTGTGTGCCTTTGTTGCACTTGTGCAACTCCTCTTGAAACAAATTCAGACTTGGAAATGTAATACTTTGACTCTCAGAAAAAAACAACCAGCATCTGTTTCTAGGGGATGGACTAGTTCAGTAACTCAGAGGAGTCTCAGCCTCAAGCATACAGAATGTGCCAGCAACACTGGAGCCCATGGACACAGGATGGAGGGGGAAAGCTGTATGGCAGGCTCAAGAAGTGTCTGTTCAAGTCTCCACAGAGCCCAACCACCTCTGTCCATGCATATTGGCTTGCAAAACAAACTTCCCTCCTGGACGCATTTTGGGAAATACTCGTTCTTACATAAAAGCTGGCTCTGTAGTGGGCAGGGCTGAGAGAGGGAACCACTCTCCTGAAGGCACTGTCAGCCCATGCCTGGATGTGCATCAGTGCCCTGGCTGGGACACATCTTTCTCTGCCAGGGAAGCTGCACAGCAATGCTGCAGTCTGGGACTGCTCCAAGGAACAGGATCCCATGGAGGCAAGGCTGAGCCCTGTGATTTCTTGGCCCTGCCAGTGCTTCCCCATTGTTCCAGGAGGAAGCAGTGAGGAAATGCCTTCTGTGCTTATTTTTCTTAACAAAGCCACTGCATGGGCAGTGCCACGGCAGCCATGGGAGGAGAGTTCATTCCAGCTGTCAGCCCAGTGAAGATCATGAAGCATCAACTGAATGCAGATGAGATCCAGGAGGAAAACCCTTTATGCTTTTTCCATTTCCAGGTGTGGGACCCACAGGAAACACACAATTTGTCAGACTGTACCTTGGCCACACCGCCACAGCCGCGAGCAGTAATACCTGGTGCCCCATCCTGCGCAAACCCCAACAAACAGGAATGCAAACAAGGTGCCAATCCACACGCCAGTGCTGTTCTCTTTGCTGGTGAGAAATTCAGGATTACCTGCAAAGTAGAAGAAAACAGAGCATCCAAGTGAAGCAAGCAGGAGTGCCAAGCCATGAACTGCCTCGTAAGCACCACACAAAGGAACTGGCCCCACCTGATAAAGAGAGAAGGAACAGATAAATGAGAGAACAAAGAGCCTCTGGCTCATCATATGTTACAGAAGGTAGCTGGCATAATGCTCACTCTATCAACATTCAAAGCAAATTCTTGCCACCTGATCACAACAGATACCTTTGAACATCAATCTTATCTGAATCAACCAACAACAAGTGGTGTGAGACCCATCCTTGATGAAGTGCTCAAATAAGCAAATCCACTTTGGTTTTTAAAAATCTTTTTGTCCATGACCTAAGGAAGATGACAGGGGTTTCTTCCATGGAGGAAATTTGAATATATAAATTCAAATATTTGGTTTACAAATGTTTTCTTAGTCTGGAGGCAAAGTCTTATTTAGCACTTACAGACCAGGTCAATTCTTGGGAACTTGTTGCACACCCATCATGTGTCCCCCTCCCTCTGCATCCCTGTGTCTGTCACTATATAATTACAGGAACCTGAGCCTGTGGACATCTCTGTCCAGGACTGGGCATGTCCATTTGCCAAGGCAAAGTCTCTGAGACTAGATGGCTGCAGCATGTGGGGATTCAAGTTATGAATGTACAGGACATCTTCCCGCCCATGTAAAAACTCTGTTCACATCAAGCTGTCTGGACAAACTCCTCTCAAAGCAAAAGGCAAACAAACACAAGAAGAGATTAACCTAGAATTCCCTCACCAAGAATTTCAGCTGGCGGTGTGGTGAGTTTTGGACGTGACTTTTGAGTGTAGAAGCACTTCAGGTCAGGGTTGTATTTCCTGGTACTTGTGTCTGCTTCACAGCAAATATACTTCCCAGTACTGATGTGGCCTCTTCCATTTTCTGAGAAATAAGAAAGGTAAAAAAGTTTTGATTATAAATATGGATCATGTAGAAGATCTTCAGTGAAAGGCTAAAGATGTTGAAGAGTTTAATAAATTTAAAAAGGGGATCAGGTTCCACAAAGTGTTGGAGATTGCTATGATTGCTACGAGTTGGAGATGTTTCATTCCCTAACAATCCAAATCAACCATTGTCATTAGATTTCCCTCTCACCAAAACTGATGTGTTGTTCTGGGAATCAAGAATGGAAGTACTTGAAAAGGTAAGAAAGTTTTCACATGCAATTAAGAATAACAAAACATCTGTAAAAAGCTTATCATTACTTTTATGCAATAAAAATCTGTTCAAAAATTTTGCAGCTGCCTTTTACCCACAGGAACCAAAGAAGAGGAACACGCAAGTCCAGGAGCTGAGTAAATCTCTAAGACACTGGAGTGCATCTTCTACAACCCTGCACCCCACTGTGCCATTATAGAGCTTATTCTTCTTCTAAGAGAATCTGGAAAACTCCCTCCTATCTTCACCTCTACATCTACCCCTTCCCCTCTCAAGGGATACAGGCATCCCTGTCTACAGCAATTTCCAGATTTCACTGTGAAGGTTTAAGTATCACCAAAGTTTTACACAGCAGTGATAGCATGTAGATATTTTGCAGTGGTGAGCATAAATACAGGAGAGAAATATTTTATTTATTCACTTAATTTTTAGCCAGAAATTAAGTAGAGGTGAAATTGTTAGGCTAAATAAAGGCATACAAAGGGGAAAACTCTTTTTCTTAGTCTTCTTCTGTCAGCAAGAAAATTAAAAAGGATGCTCTAACACCAACAGGAGAGGTGATAAAAGCTGCTCTCAGAGAACCAACTACAGACAGAAATGTCACTGACTTGGATAGAGCTCAACTAAGTCACACCCTTACAACCTGAGCCACCATGATGAAGTTCTGCCCTTGTGGAGCCGCTTGCTCCGTGTACTGCCAGGTGTTTGAATCCCTGATTTTGGCAGTTTTGTGAGGACGCTGGAAAGATCCTCCTGGATGTTTATTGAATTGGACAGAAGAACAGCACAGAGCAGCTCTTGAGGCTGGACCTGGCTCTGGGTGTGTTCTTGCTGAAGCAGGAGGGACTCACACATTGCAACATGGCACAGAATTTCACCATGGGAATTGCTGTTGCCAAAAAAAAAAAACAACCAAAAAAAATAAACAAAACCAAAACAAAAAAAGTATCTTTATAAATCACAGTAACACGTGTTTATCTGAATCTCTCCTACTCTAATTTTAAGCAGTGTTTGACCTGAAAGAACTGAATTTACTTTTGTGAATTACTTTATGACTTTTTTCACAGAAGAAACCCCTTCATTCCATTTTATCCACTCAAGCTTTGCTATCTGCCCAAATAGAGAACAGTTCTGTTTCCTACCCAGAAATATATTTTCATCATTTAATAACCAGGCTCCCAGCACAACATACCTCCAGAACCTGGGGTGCCACACGGGAGTCCTGATCCCTCAGGTTTCTGCCAGAAGATGCCATAAGTTCCTTTGAGACAGGAATTTGGTTCCTCAAAGCAAACAGTGACGTGTGTTTTATTGGTCACCAACTCCATTATTCCATCTGAAAACGTCTGATTTTGTGCGTCAGCGATTATTTTAAACTTTTCAAAATCGTTTGCCCCAGAGTTGCATGTGCAGCTGTTGCAGTCCCTACAGCGGTAGACTTTCACCTCTGTATAACAGTCTTCTGTTCCTCCACAAGGGCCAACAATGGACATGCCAATATCTAAATCAGAAAAAAGAGAAAAAAACATTTTCTACCAATTTTCTACCAGAGGTTTAGCATCAGAGAACAGGACGGGTTTTGGTGGACAAGCTCAGTCATGGCCTCAGAGACAATGTCTGCCAATGGGCAAATTTTATACAGTATTGGGGCCAGTTCCTAAGATAATTTTTGGGGTAGAAACATGACAGACTTCCCCCACTGCTTCCACTGTCTTTTTAATTGGGAGATGGCAGCTTGGGAAGTAAGTTGAAAGATGTTTCTCTTGCTGAGCTCATCTCTTCTTGTCCTCTTTCCTTCCCAAACTCCTTGCCACAATCCCACCAGGTATCCCTCCAACACACTGCCACATCCCAAGACCACTGAAGTTCAGAACTCAGCTGCCCATTGCCCACTCAGGGCGCAGCGTCCCAGGTGTCCCCCCTCAGACTCCCCTGGGAAAGAGTCAGTCCTTTGGGAGAGGACTCACCTCATCTGACATCAGACAGACCCAAACAGTCACCCCTCCCAAAAGAGGCGACAGTGACAGGTCAAACACATTGACCTTCACCTCCTTCATTTCTCTTCTCACCTTTGAGATTTTGTGGTCTTGGTTTTAACTGGGCCCAGCTGAGCTTTCCCCTAACAGTTCAGAGGTGTTGAGCTGTGGAAAAGCACCGAGCTCATACACAGGGACTCACTGGGGTGGGGAGCAGCAAGAGCCAGGAGCAGGAATCCCAAGTGCAGGAGGTGGGGACAGTCCATGGGGCTGCCCAGGGGACTCAGGTCCAGTGGGGCTGGAGCTCTCCCAGATCCTCCACAGTGCCAGGCCAGGTTCAGCAGCTTCCTCCCTCAGCCTTCTCCCTGGTGGGAATTAAAGGCAGTGCTCAGTACACAGTGTCTCTGTTCTGTTTGTGCAGACACAAAGATTACAACTCGCAGACCGCATGCCAGGCAGCTGCTCCAGCGCACGTCACGGCGATGGGAGCGAGGCACAGGAACCCTCACACTGCTCAGCTGCTGCTGCACCCTGCAAGGGCCAAACTCACAGCCCTTTCCACCTCTGGCTCACCCACAGCAGAAGGAGACACCAGCAGCTTCTGCAGGGAGAGGGAAATCCCACCTGAGCCTGCTGGGCAGGAGGCTCCGTGCCCACATCCTGCGGGCTCCTCCAGGCACTGGCCCTGCACACACCCCTCAGGGGGAGCAGCACTAACAGCTTGATTTGCTGTCACTCCCAAAACACACCAGAAAATTAACTAAGGAAGATGGATTATGCTGAATGAATGTCTCACTTGGCCTAAGGTGAAATATTTATTGTCACAACAAATTCCATTTTTAATTTAGGAGATCTTATGGAAATATCTGTTGAAGTCAAATGAACAGACAATAACTTGGTATTTCTTTTAGAGACATCCTTGGATCTAACCAGAAGTTATTTTTCAACCATTTAAATAATACTGTCATGACTTTGTGATGTATGTTTTAGTAAAATACTTGCCAAATAAGGAAAAAAATTATAGAAAATTCATTTTACTTTCCACACCAGACTAGCTCTGGAAATCACAAACTGCTTTGTTCCTGGGAGCTTTTCATCAACAGCATTCATTAAAACAACTTTTTTGCTGTCACTACCTGAAAAGTACCTTGAGGAAATTTCCAACTTAGTTATAAGCTATACATTCAACATAAGTTAATAATTATCTCTTATGGCCCGTGCTGATCTAGATCTGCTGAGAATTCTACCCCATTTCCCAGAAACAGGTGATCCACGAGATCACAACCCACAGGACACGCCCATTCAGGCTGCCAGCAGGTGTAGTTCCTGAGACAGCTGCAAAATTTCCTATGGACTAAAAGCTGGCACACCTCAGGCTCTCAACACCCCTATGCAGGATGGAAATACAGGGAATTTTGGCCACAATAACCTCTTGCAACTCTACAGGCTAGGGACAGGGTGGCTGGACAGTGCCCAGGCAGGAAGGGACCTGGGGGCACTGATGGACAGCAGCTGGATACGAGCCAGCAGTGTGCCCTGGTGGCCAAGAAGGCCAATGGCCCCTGGCCTGGATCAGGAATGGTGTGGCCAGCAGGAACAGGGAGGTCATTCTTCCCCTGGACTCAGCACTGGTGAGGCCACACCTCAAGTGCTGTGTCCAGTTCTGTGTCCAGTTCTGGCCCCTCAGTTCAGGAAGGACCTTGAGATGCTCGAGCATGTCCAGAGGAGGGAATGAGGCTGGGGAGGGGCTTGGAACACAAACCCTGTGAGGAACAACTGAGGGAGCTGGGGCTGTTCAGCCTGGAGAAAAGGAGACTCAGAGGTGACCTTATCAATCTCTACAACTCCCTGAAGAGTGGCTGTGGTCATGTGGGGGTTGGTCTCTTTCTCCAGGCAGCACTGACAGAATGAGAGGACAGTCTTAAGCTGTGCCACGAGAAATATAGGTTGGATATTAGGAAAGAGTTTTCATGGGAAGAATAATAAAGTACTGGAACGGTCTGCTCAGGGAAGTGGTGGAGTCAGCATCCCTGGATGTGTTTAAAAAAAGATTGGATGTGGCACTTGGTGCCATGAGTTTGTTGAGGTGTTAGGGCATGGGTTGGACTCGATGATCTTGAAGGTCCCAGTGAATCTGTGAATTCTGTGAATGCTGGGCAGAGCTGGGCCCCTGGCACTGCTCCATACACACTCTCCAAGCAGTGATCTGTGCTCTTCCACCAACCCATGAGGGAACCATTTGCACTATGCACAGAGGTCCTACTCATCTGCAAGGACTTCTTCTGGGCCCATCAAGTATTAACAACAATCTCCTCTCATCCTCTTTCCACACATTAAAAAAAAAAAAAAATATATATATATAGATCCCATTTTTAAAGTTTTTCCCCCCGATCATTCACATTTCATACATTACTTTATCCCATTTCCTGATTTGCAAAACACAGTTAACAATGCCTGTCCCTCCTACCCTGCAGATGAGCAGAGTTCCAAGGCATTGACATCAATCTCAGAGTTACAGAATTATAAGTTTGGAAAAGACCCTCAAGACCATTGAGTCCAGCTGTTAACAAAGCACTGCCAAATCCACCACTTAGATCATGTCCCTAAGTGCCACCTCTTCCTGTCTTTTAAATGCCTCCAGAGGATTTATACCCCAGGGCATGTTTTCTGAACAGCTGCAGCACATCTGGCAGAGTTATTTGCCCAGAGCTTAAGATTTGGGTTTTCCCAAGTAGTTTTCAGCCTGAGATCTGTACTTTGTATCCTCATTCATTTGGTCCTCTCTCGTGTGGTCTTCTTGCCCCTCTCCTCATTCTGTCAAAGGATATCTCCCTTCCTCTTCTCTCTGGTGACATTCCCTCCTTGTCCCCCTCTTCACTTTTTTTTCAACAGCTAGAGCACTGTCCACCAAGTCTCTGTTCTCCCTCACTGATCTGTCTTAAAATCTGGAGACTCTCCAGCTGTCTTGGCCAGCTCATGCCATCAGTTTCAAACTTACTTCAATAAAACCCTCAAATCTAAAGTGAAACATTCTTTGGACAGAAAATATTTTTCATCCAGTTTTTTTTTTTGCCTGCTTCCCTTTCTTTTTCAAAGTAATACAAACTTTGACTTGTCAGAGCTTCTGAAGTTTTCTGCAGCGCTGTAACAGAATAAAGCCAGACCCTAAAAGCAGTTCAGGAACAAGAAGTAGGTGAATAAAGGAACAAACAAGAAGAGCTGGAATTCCTTCAGCAAACACCAGCCACTCACAGCCAGCTTCCCCCAGGTCAGCCCAGCCCAGCCGACATCACCAGCAGGAGAAAAGTGGATTTGACAGGAAATCTGCAGAGCCCTAACAAGGTCCTTTGGTTTTGTTTTTGAAAGGATCTATTTGAGAAAACATTACTACCTGAAACTCTCAGGCTTTTACTTCTCCCAACAGCATCCTAACAAACAAGACACTAAGTAACTCCAGAGTTTGCCAAGAGAAGAAGGAAATTCAGTCTCCAATGCAATGCATCTTTCAGCAGAGCAAAGGCTCTCTCTCCAAGATAAAAATCTTATGACCTGGAGTACTCTGACCCAGGCTTCCTCCCACTCCAGCACAAGTTAAAACTCGTCACTGCCTTTCCAGCACGTGCCCTCAGGCTTCTGCCTCTGGCACACGTTCAGTGGGGATCCCCAAAGTGACCAAAGCAGAGTCCACCCAACACCCCCCAGGAGCCAGCAGAGCAGAGCTACTGCCCCAGGGTTCACACATCCTCCCCTCTCCAACCAACCATTTCCAAAGTCATGAACACACAAAATCCAGTGCTGTTCTCCAGATGTGAAAACACTGCATTTTCCCCACTCCTTTTCCCTCTTCCAGCCACATGCCCTGGGCTCAGTAGCTTTAGGAGCAATTTAGTGTGTGGGTTTATGGTCAGAACCATCTTGGTGGAACAAGACACCAAAATCTCTAAAAGATTTATCTGGCACCCTGAGGGTCCCATGGAGAAGGCTTAAGTTGCAGTCAATTTGGAGAAAATAATACCACTGAAGGAAGTAAGGCAGCAACAGAATAAAACTCAAGGAACTTCAGAAGATTCTACAGATTTTATTTTCCAGTCTAAGTTCTTTCCCAGAAAAGAAGAAGCATTTACATAAAGCAATTTTGGTATCACTTTCTTTATCACTTTTGCCTCACTGGTCTGCACTCTCAACAAGCCTTTGCAACAAAAACAAATAAGCAAAAGAAAATAACATGAGAGGATTAAGCAGCTCTTTCCTGAGTGAGTGGATCACTGCAGTTTATATCCACAGCTCAAACAAGCCATGGCAGAGAGAGCTACCAGCAGGACATTGTGGTTGAGCTGAGAAATTTCTGCAAAAAATCGTAAGTGTAAAGCACATTTTGGCTTTCCTCCACCTGCTCTGAAAAAAAATTTTACACAGCAACCATTACAAAACATTGGCAACATTTTTTTACTGCCTGCATGTACTAATGCAGTACATTAAGTACAATGAAGTGTTTCACTGGTTTAATTCCTATTTTAAAACCACTGTTCCTAGTTACTAATGCCTCATGTTTTGGTTCTGCTTTGCTTCATTCTAACCCAGAGGTGTGAGCCTGGATTGTTCTTTAGTCAGGTTGGGCTTGGAGACATGCAGAGTCAGATCCAGCTTGGGTGGCAGCTTCTCCTTGGAAAGGAGGAGAGCTGCAGGGATTTCTTCTGCAACCCTTCTGACAGATTCTCCCTTATTTGCAAACATGACAGGATGGCACTTTTGGAAAAGAAGATACTAGCAAGACATACTAAAGAGCTAGGAGGAAGAAGGTTAGTGGATATGGGAAAAAATAATTCAGTAATAACATGAACAGGAAAGTGCTGTTAATACATTTATTCTATTATTTCTGAGGTCCCTCACACTTCTATAAAAAAATGCACCAACAGGAACCTGTTGGCTTTGTGCATTCACACAACCACGTGAGTTCACACAGAGCTCTCTGGAAGTTGCAGTGTGGGCTACAGATGTGATGTTACTTATGTACAAAGATCACCAGCACCAGTAAAACATGTTCTTCCCTATGGAGAAAATGTGCAGCACACTGAATTTCACTCCTGCCACAGACATTTCAGTGCCTGTTTCTGAGCACCTACTTTAAAACAAGAGAGCAAGAATTTGTAAGAGAACAGGGAGGAAGACAGGACCCTCTAAAAAAGAAGATAGTACCTCAGAAGCTGTTTGTGTCCACGAAAGCCTTCATGCCTCTTTGTTTCCCTTCTCCCACTGCCTGTGGAGCCTTTCCAAATCCCAGTGTATTCAGCTCCTCTTCCAGAGGAAATGCAGAAGTCAATGGGATCTCAGAGGGAAAAGCATTTCACTGGCTCCTCCCACCTTAAATATAATCCAACGTCATAACAAATCGTAATTTTCACTTTCACTTCTAAAATGTGAGTTAGCAGTGCCACAGAACAATAGAACAGTGTAAACAAGGTATGTGCACAACTGCAGTTGTAAAGCATGGAAAAAAACAATCACACTCCCAAAAACTTCCCAGGAGCCTGCTTGGAAGTACCTGGCAGTCACCCTGTCCCCCCAGTACTGCAGCAGTGATGTGAAGTGACTGGGTTTGAGATCTGCTCCCCAGTCTGGCACTACCTGGCCATGCAAGGGCTCCCAGGGTCTGTTGGAAGTTCAGGGTCTGTAAACACAGGGTACAGACAAGGGCAAGATCTGCTGCTTTCTTCTCTCTTTTTTTGGGTGGGGTTTCTTGGCGTGGCATAAGGCAAATCAAACTATCAAAGCAGATTTTAACTCTCAGCGAATGCAGCACAAGTTACAGCAGGGAAGTGATCTGGAGAGTGCCTGACCCTCTCCTTTCCTCTCTTCCTTTCAACTCCTTATCTGTCCACAGAGCCATAAAATTTCTTTGCCTTGACTTGGCCTCTGTCTTTGACACACAGAACTACCTTTCTTTTTTTGTGTAACCCTGTTCAAAGCTGTCACTCAACCTGTCACAAGCCTTCCCAGCCCTGGGCTGCCATAAACTCTAGCTGCATCTAAGAATAGCAATGTTTCCTCCCAGTCCATACTTTACCCTTTAACCTACTGTTTTATTGTGTTTTCATCTCTATTTTTATCTTATGATGCACAGAAAGTCCAAACCAGGGGTTTCTGCTTGCAGTTTTGCTCCGAGAGAGGAGTATTCCTGGAAGGATTCACGTGCTTGGTTTATGCTGAGCACTGCAGCACCTGTAGTGAAGATGTAGAAGCTGACCCTTAGGGAAACTCAATTTCAGGGGTTTATTTAGCAGACATCATACAGAACTGATCAGCTTTCAATTTAATCTCTGTGCTGCACACCCACACTGCCCCTCCAGTGAATGTGGGTGGCTTGCTTTGCTCTCACAGTCCCAACTCAGGGCAGCAGCTGTGTGCTAGAAAAATGCTCCAGAACTGGGACATTTGTCTACCATTTCACTCTTGTGTTTCAGGCTCAGGCCATTAAATTGGAGACATTTCCCTGAAAAGAAATCAAACCACCACCACCACCACAACAAACACAACCAAAACCAAACAAGCCAACAGCAAAGCCTGCAACAAAACCCCTTGTTTCCCTTATCTTGTGCCCTTTCTTCAGGCAAACTCTGCCCTGGCCTGGAATGATTACCTCCAGCATGAAAATAAGGTTTCTACATCTCTACAGAAGTTAAATGTCAACAACAGTAAGACATGTGGGTAATCATCTCCAGAAATGAAGCACAAGGTGATTGTGGCCACTCTTGCAGTAAGCCCCAGGTTCTACAGTCCCTGCAGTCACCTGCCCTGGCTCTCAGCACAGTCTGTCTGGCAGTGACTTCACAGCAGAGTTATGCTCCAAACAAACACCTGTGCTAGTCCCAACCAGTCCCCAGGCCCACCTCCCACCAAATTCACACCCTAGAGCAACCCTAGGCAGCAGAGTCTCACTGGGTGCCATGGGCTGGGCTGCTCAGCCAGAACTGCCTTAACAATGTTGTAATGTATGATGTGAATTAAAACAAGGAAACGAGCTGCAGTTATGGAATATAGCAGAAAAAAAAGGCACTTTGGAGGTTCTGGGGCTTCCAGAAGATTGCTTGTTTGGAGGAGTTGCTAGCAGGACTGAACCCTTCACTCAAACCCAGCCAACCTAAATAGCTGCTGTTCTAGTGCAAGCCGGCAGCACTAAAGATAGCAACATACTGAGAATATGACTCAAAATTTTCATTTTTCTTTTGTCTTGATTAATTTTTCACAGAAAGGGTTAGTCTCCAAGAATAAGATTTGGTAATACCAAACCACGTGAGTTGTTTCAGATTCGCCTCTTCCTCAGAGACACAGCATTGAGTGAAGAATCAAAACATGATTTTTTCATTTTCATTTTCCCTCTGTGTTGGAGTCTGTAAGTCAAGAGCCTCTCTGAATTCTTCAGAGAGAAATCAGAATGCAGGGATTGAATTAAAACCTTTGGATGGATTGAAGTATATTAAGCCACTCACGCATAAAGTAGAGGTGTAAGTTTAAGTTTTAGAATAAGCAAGCAAGCAAGCAAGTACAAGTTTTAACTGCTTTTAGAGAGTAAGGATCTCAAATACCTGTGTAGAAGTGTGAGTTCTAGTGAAAGCTGAAAAACATAGTCCTAGATACTAGTGTTTCCATGGAGGCTCCATAAACATAGTTTTAGACATAATAAAACTATTGTAAGAATATTGCTTACATTTTTTAGATAGAACAAGCTAGACCATATGCATAGTTTATATGTAACCTGGCATGCTAGGAAACTAGAATTCTAATAGGCTAAGAAGTAGTGGTTCAAGTTTTTGTCTTTAGCTTAAAAGTTTGTATATAAGAATATATAATGTATATATAATCTATGCATTAGAGAAAGCTGCATGCTTTTTGCCTTTTACTTTTGTTCCTGCTCTCCTCACTGCCATCATCATCACCCAAAGAAAATAAGAGCTTCCCCAGCAGCATCAGCCCTGCCAGGATCCTCAAGAACAGCTTCTGCTTCTATTTAAAACTCTAAACCAAAACTCTAGCATGGACTTTAACACTTGTAACTCTTTGCCTTTTGAGACTAATGTACCTTTACGATAAACAACTTTATAGCATCTATTAACTACTTAGATCTTTAAAGAAAACAACCACAACCCGACAAATGGTGCCCTGAGCACCGAAGAAATAACCTACATCTCTGAGTGATACCAAATTCTTCAACATCTGCTCTCTTCAAGCATAGGGCTAAAGTTCAGGGGTAACATATGATGCCTAATTTAGAATTACCAGGAACAGGCAAAGATATTCTGTACCCAAAAACTGCTTGGAGGCGTTTTAGTTTGTACAGTTTGCACTCCATCCTTTGACTAAAAATTATATGATAAATAGAAAAAAATATTAGTAATTCATGTCTTCAGTAAGGAGTTTCTCCTAGTCATTAATTAAATTGTATTTATATTGCAATAATCCCAGAAACTCCACTCCTGAACAAGGCTTCATTTCAACTTCTGAGAGAGAACCTCCAACATGGCCAAGGAATCTTATACTTTGATCCATCCTGACAGCACAAAATCCCTCCTAATTGAATCCAGAATTTTAATGTTAACTTTAACCAGAATTTTACCCAGAAACTCAACATGATAAATGAACCAGAAGATATGAAGTCAAATACTATGGACACAGAAGAACCTCAGTTTTTCTTAGCTATATGCATGATTACAAGAAGTGTTTTGGGCTTCTGTTCCTTTTTGTTTCAAGCAACTGGAATATCTTATATATCTTATTTCATGTTCCGGGAAATGGAAAGCAATAAGGCGGATGGGGCTCGTCTCAATCTTTGTCCCATGAGACTGTTGGTCTCAGTGTGCTTAGTCACTGATTTTGGCTTCCAAATCTCACTTATCTACAGAACCTTCACTTTCATGTGGATAAGGAATTCCCTTGCTAATCTGGTACGTTAAGAAAATGAGGAAATTTATGTCTGGAACATAAAAAGGATTACCCCAATGGTTTATGACAGCCAATATAAAGTAAATGCTCTTTATTTGCCAAGCCATTTACCAGTCAGGCATCACAATAAAAACCAAAGCTCTTTTCTGGCTTTGGTTAAAAAGTCACCCTGCAAATCTGAGCATACACACTCAGCTTTGCTCAGAAGAGCGAGAAGAGAGGCTACTGTGAAAAACCACATCTCTTATATCTTGGCACTGGTGGATTACTGCAAAAGGAATCAACAGCTACATCAACTACCTGAGATGTTGCAGGCAGAAAGAGCTTGTGCTAAGCCCCAGGGACACCTCATGAGGAAGTCTCCACTTGCAGGAGCTGCCCTGGAGGCAGAAGAGCAACCAAGAGCAGGAATGAGATTAATTTCTTAACCTCAACGAGAGATGGACTGTAGACAATTTTGAGCTTTTGCTTAAAATCATTAAGGTTGGAAAAGCCCTCCAAAATTATGAAGTCCAACATTTGACCAGAGTTCTTTGACTTCAAGGCTGTGGTCAGCACCAGAGGTGCAGCCACAGGGGTGAGTCCCCTCTGCTACAGGAGCTACTCTCCAGTGTCCCATGGGCTAGCACAGCTCAGGGGTCCCCTCGTGCTCTGGGCACAATGTCAATCATAGAACCACAGAATGGCTTGGGTTGGAAGGGCACTTAGAGGGGTAGTTAAAGAACTAGTCCCACCCCCTAGGGACACATCCCAGTACTCCAAGTTGTCCAGAATCCCATCCAGCCTGGCCTTGGACACTTCCAGGGATGGGGCAGCCACAGCTTCTCTGGGAAACCTGTGCCAGAGCCTCACCACCCTCAGAGCAAAACAACTTCCTCCTTGTCTCTCATTTAAAGCTACTCTGTTGGATCTCAGGAAACTGGAGTTTTGGAGCTTTCTGTGCTTCCAGGCACAGACCCCCTGGAAAACACTGCACTGGACCTGAAACCTTGGAGAATATTTGTAAATATGAATAATGAGTTAGAAATCGCAAATGTGTAGTGGGTTAGATATATGTGTCTTCACTGGGTGATGGGTTTTAAATTTGAGGTTTTTATGTATAGTGGTAGTTAAGGGACAAGGTGGAGAATTTTGGGTGGTGTCTTTCTTCTTGTTCATCTTCTCTTCCTGCTTCTTCACGGAACTTAAGTAGTAACCTCTGGATTGGTCAGTCTAAAGTCACTCTAAGGGTCATGGGAATCTATTATTGGGTCTAAAGTACAAACAACATAGTTATTAAACTTTTATTGGTTTGTTTAGCTTTAAAAGGCCTTGAAACAGGCTCAGCTTGAAGCCATTTTTCCTACTTCTAGCAAGCAGCTAGAAGTGCTGCCATGCTTTCTGTAAATTTTGATAAGATATAATAAACTTCCAAGTCCTAACATGAGATACTGGCTCAATTGCCTTTCTAACAATCCTGGATCTGAAACAAAACAGATGAGACTGATGACAAGCCACTAATTAGTGGTGCTAAAGCCCTGAAAAGCCCGAAACTCTCTTACACTACTCTGAAGCCATTCCCCCTTGCCTTGTAACTGCATGTGCTTGTAAAAAGTCTCTCTCCACCTCCCTTGTAGGCTCCCTTTAAGTCTGGAATCCTCAGCCTCATTAGTTCCCAGTGCTGCAGGGCCATGCAGGGCAGCTGTGCTGGGCAGGACCCCATTGCCAGGGCACAAACATTTCACCAGCTTTTCTTCTGATGAACATAGAAATGGTCTGATGTCCCCCATGTGCTGTGCCCTGCTCCAGAAATCCACAGGGTGGTGGATGAGTCAGCATCATCTTGATACCATAACATTTCCTCCAGCAAAACTACCTGACAGCACAATTAAATGGATGGGTAGAGGAAATTAAGGTGATCTTGACCATCACAAGGCAATAATGCCCAACCCAGCAGCTGCCCACCAGGCCTGTGCTGTGGCACACAGAGCAGCCCCTGCTGCCAGGAGCTTGTGCCAGGCCCAGCAGCTGTGTAGCTACCCAAAATTCCCATATTCATTCACTGCAGCATGATCCAATCACCTTCCCAAGTATTAGACAGATTCTCTTATGACTTTTTTTAAATTTAAGTGGTTCACTGCTGACCTCTTTAGAGCTGCAGATATTGGCTAAATCACCCTGAAACAGAAATCTTGTCTGGGGACACCACAAGTGTGAATGAAACGCCTCTCTTCCATAGCTGAGTCTTGTTTTTGCATTGTTGCCAATACTACAGTTTGGAAAATTACTGTGTGGAATGCAACCAAGCATTGTCTTGCAAGAAATACACATCAGCAGCTCCAGGACATATGGCAACACTCCAAAAGTCTCTGCAAAAAGCCAGAAATGAGCTTCCTCTAAAAGCCAGGGCATTTCTTAGAACACTCTTTGAAGAGTGCCAAACCAGAACCATATTTACTATTGTATCTCTGACCTCAAAATGCTTTGATGTCTTTTTAGGAGAAACAGTACCCATTTCCAAGCATTTGTGAGCCCAGTGCGCCTGTCCAAGGGAGCTGGTTTTGACTGCTATGGCACAGTTGGTACCCAACAGCATCCCAGAGATCACAATACAAAGAAGCAGAGATCCAAAACCTCTCTGGTTTTGTAGAGACACAACCTGAGATCAACTGAGTTGTCAGAGCAGGTGCTAATAATGCCACAGTTTGGGGTTTGATCCCAAACGGGCCATTCACTTCGTCCCTTCCAACTCAGACTAGTCTGTGATTCTGTGAACCAACAGGATTTTGGACAAAGCAGTTCCATCACAGCCTAAAGCAAGATTCAAAGCTGTTGCAGTTATTACATCAAGACAGACAGGACAGGCATCACCACCAGTCCTTTATTAGGAACTTTTCATGCCTTCTTTCAGTGCTTTTCTCTCTGACAACTCTGACTCCTTTTCTTGCAGGCAGCTCCACACAGCTCTGACTCCATCTCTCCTCTCTGCATGAATGGCTAAACCCCAACTTGTCCCTTTCCCAGCCACCTTACCCTGTCTGTCCCTCACACAGCAGCTTCTTATCTTGTCTGTTCCTTGTAGGACTGCATGTCCCTTTCTCCTCACAGCCAGCAGCCCCCATCCCAAACCACAGCACACTCTGAGTCTCCAGCTCAAACTGCAACTGGTAGCCAGCTAACCCACTCTTTTATAACACCCAGATTCATTGGGCAGGCACAGATGTTTCCACTCCTCAGTAAGCAGTACTGATGTAACCCATCAGGAGAGATTTCCTTCTGTCCCATCATTTCAACCTGTCTTCCCACATAAAGCCTTCTGTGAAACTGAATTTATCAGAATAAGTTATTTACTTACTGTGCAACATCAAAGCTAGCTGTTGCATCTGTTCCTTTGATGAAAGAAAAGAAGGATCATAAAAGACAAAGCTGCAAATTAATTCAGGATAGGACCTACATTTTCTTTGATTACTGCCTGAAAAAAACCACCATGGTGACTTTAACAAATATTTGTTTCTCAACAGCTAAAGAGGACATAGGGAAATTTCATTTTTCCTGAAACACCAGGAAAAATGGTGTTTCAGGAAAAATGAAATTTCCCTATGTCCTCTTTAGCTGTTGAGCCCATGAGACAAAGCATACAAGTTTTGTAGTGTTTGGTATCCAAATCTCACTTACCTGCAGAACCTCCACTTTCATGTTTGCAATGGACTCCCTTGCTAATCTTGTTTGTCATTAAAATAGTGCATGGAATAATTTATGGCTGAAAGATAATGAGGGCCATAAATTTTTATGGCAATGAAGGCAGTATCACAAAAACTATTTTTATCATTCAAGTGATCAAATAATTCACCAGCCAAATACCCGTGTACCACCAGACTGCTGCTCACACAAGGAAGCTGTTATCAGGCATGGTTTTCCCAGATGCACGAGATGCAATTCCCTGAGGTTTCTGTGTCACAGATCAGCAATTTGGCTGCAGAGTTCAAGGCTGCAGCTTCCCTCCTGGAGAGATGCTCCAGCCAACACCAGGACATTTGGCTGCCATTCCACTCATGTGCCAGGCTCAGAGCATCAAAGACAGAATAGTTGAGACCCCAGGTAATTGTTACACTCAGAGTTGAATTAACATTGCCTCCCAGTACATTCTTACATCTGCTTCCCCCCACCTACCCTGAGCTTTACTCCAGGTGCTGCCTCCTTTCCAACATTCCAGTTTTGCCTCAGGCTTTTCTATTTACTACCCAAAGGCAGGTGGAGGAAACTGCCTTCTGCAAATAGATGATAGATAGAATAAAAGATAAACCTTTTAGGGCAGCCAGCAGCATCCCATGGATAGGCAGAGCACATTGCATGCTTCCCCAGCCCCCTCCAGCCAGGGATCCCCACTGTGTGGCAGACGTGGTACCCAGGGTTTCTGACTGACAGACAAATGTCTAACCCTTCTCTAAGTTTCCTTAAAGGTAACAGCTTAAGGAAACTTAAGCTTATAAATGTCTAACCCTGTCTGTCAGGGTTAGACATTTATAAGATCACCTACCAACAGCTTGGTAGGTGATCTTATAAATGTTCTTCAGTAGTGATATAAATTTATAAGTTTTAATGGATCATTTCCCTGCCCTTTCCCCTCACCCCTAAAAAAGCCGTGGTTTAACATCTTATAAGCCCCAGTGGCATACTGAGATATACAGTGGGCTATAAAACACCTCCTCAGCTGAAAAACTGGTGTTCTATTAAATTTTTCAACTGCCAGCACTCTGACTTCCTTATAACAACACAATGATATGCCTTGTCTTGCATTAATTAATCATCTTAAGACTTTAAAAAGTGGGTCCTCTGAGCAGCCTGTAAAAGGAGACACAGCTTCTTTCAAAATCATCTTGAAGAAATCTGATATTCCCCTGGCCATCTTGTCCTAAGACTCAGGGACATGTAGAGGGGGGCTAATGCCCTTTGGGATTAGCTACTCCTACTTGCAGATTTGCCCTACAGCCAGCAAGCCCACAGGGGTTTATGCACAGGAGCCCCCAGCAGCCATCCCGCAGTGCAGTCAGACAGACTCCTGGACAGACACACAGACAGAGAGGCAGCCTACCCACGGCCTCACTGGTGAGCTCACACACATCAGCCCCTGCACTTTGTCCTAGAATGGAAATCACAGCCCACAGTCCAAGGCCAGGACCAGAAGTGACACCATGCCAGCAGAGAGGGCACCGAGCTGATAACGGGGTACCAGGCACCACTGGGGGGTCCCAGCACAGCCCAGGGTGCCTCTGACTCCCTGGGGGCCAAGGAGCTCCAGAAAAAAAACAATGAATGTTCTCTTCCTCTTCAATCAGTCCAGTTGTTTTTCTTCTCAGTGTTTGCTTTCTGTTGCAACATAAGCACAAGTTTATCTTTGAGCTACGTCTGCAGGGCAGATTTTCAGCCTGGGTCATTGCCACATCATCTGATTGTGAGGACACAGTTCTGTCCTCGTGCCCAGCACTAGGAGCAATGTCTTTGCCACCCAACTCACCCCTTTTCAACACACCCTGCCCACTCAATTATGTGAGTTTTATTTCCAAGCCCAGCCTTGTTCCTACTTTCACCAATCTGCTCTTTCTGACAAGAGGAAAATTTAATCTCTCTACTTTTTCTTAGAGCCTGTGACAGTCAAGAGCCTAATCTGAGTACTCCTTGGAAAACTCATTACTGAGGAATATTTGCAACCAGCCTCATCCTCCTTCATCTATTTCCTGTATTCTGAACTGCATAGAAAAGGTTTAGTGCAGAACACATATTGTTCTCTTTGTTTTACCACTGTCCCCTGACTGGATGTGATATATGCAGCCACAACAATGCTGAACCCCAGCCAACTAACACAGGAATGATGCAAATACAAGCATATTGCTGCCACAACCTGCCCCAGCTCATAAAAACTGCTAATGTAGTGATGTCTCACACAAAAACGACCTAGAGGTAATTTTTCAATCTCTGGGAAAGTTGGGGTTGTCACAAGCAGCTGTGTGGGAGAAAGAACAATGAGCAAATAATTTCAATTCTCCAAAGCAGAGGCCTCTACAATGTGAGACAGGATGGGGCACAGGAGGAGGCAGCTCTGAGTGACTGATACCCCAACTCCAGATTTAGCTGTTTATAGAACCCCATCACCTGGTTTCTGTAGGAGGCTGGATCTCACCAAAAGATTCACAGGTCTGAGAAAACAGTGCTGCAGTCATTTCAACCCCAGCATAAATGGATTCATTCACATTCTGCCAGCTAAAAATCACTGCTTTTCTGCACCTCCCTGCCCTGCCAGAGGCCAAGCAAACACAGTGCTGCCTGCAGCAGTGGGATGGAGTCTTCGTTTTGCAAGGGGAAATGCTCAGAAAGAGCAAAATCAGCTTTAAGGTGTCAAGCTTTCCCCAGCTGTCTTTCATCAGACAAAGAACATAACTCAGAAGAGAAACTACAGCAACTGCTCTGCTGTGCTCCAGACTTGGCAACACAAGCCCAGGCCACATATTTTAGTCTTTTGCACTTCCAGCAGTCCAGACCCTCGAAATAATCAGCTACAAGTTCCCTTGGGACTATTTATTGGACAGTGAAGGGTTGGCAGCCTGGAAAAGTTGTATATTTGCTTATGGTTGTATGTTCATTTCTTAAGCCTGCAACACTCAAGAGGCCTGCAAGCCTAAAAGCCAAGATCACCCAAGGGCACATCCCAGCTCCCAGGTGGTTACTCAATGTATTCCAGTTTATCCTCTGCTAAAACACCTTTGGGATTCAGAGGGGAAAGCTGCCACCAGGATAGTTGCTAAGTGCTCCAACTTGCTCCTAGTCAGTGTGCCTGACAGGTATTTCACTGCCTCCTCAGTCACTTTCTTTCTAGAAGCCAAGCAACTTGTTCACATTCATGTCTCCATCTGTAGCATGCAGATTCTACGGATTTGGACATTCCTGTCTCAAAACAGAACCAAAGGAATTGCAGAGCATGTCTACTTATGCAGACACAAACAGTTGTGTTATTGCCCTAAAGCAAAGAGCACAACTGAAAACTCAAAAGACAATGACCTACCTGACATGTTCCTTGGTATCTCAGGGCAGCTCATGCCTTCTGAGGAATTTAAATCCAGGTGTTGCCCAGAGAATAGCAAAATCCAAAAGGCAACAAACATGGTAGGAGGCATCTTTCCCAGACACATCTGGTAAATCTAGGGAGCAGACTGCTCACCAAGGGGAGGGAGCACTGCTCAAATAGCAAACCAGGAAAACCAGCTCAAGACCCCATACAGAGTTTTAATCCTGTTGTCCCTGATATTCAGCCCTAGTCCCAGCACTACAGACCTCTCAGCAACAGCTCAGAAGCCAAATCCACACCCCCAGGAGTTCAGTGTGAAATAAGTTGTTAAATGATTCCTCCCAACACAAAACACAGGAGTTTTTACACTCCCTTGCAGGTGTCCTACTGCAGGCTAGCAAAAAGCCAAGCATGCTGCTCAGCAGCACCAAGCAAACTTACCAGAGGGAATTAAAGTCTGCAAAATTAAGCAGGAGCAGTAGAAGGCAATCACAGCATCACAGACAGCAGAGGAGAAGTTTGCCAGATCTCATGAGGGTGAAACAGACTGTTCACATGCTGCACCCTACTGCCCTGTGCAAAACCAGAGAAGAACACACACAGATGATCAGGGCAGAGGGAAAAGAAATTAACAGTGGAAAGTTACCTCCTTCAGTATTCTTCCTTGTATGATTCAGTGTTTGCATATAACTCTGCTGCTCCCAATTTGGCCATTTACAGCAGGTAGATTTGTGAAGTGGATATTGTCTTTGGAGGAAATTATTTCAGCCCTGGCACGAGAGACCAGGGAATTTTTGTTATCTCCTATCTTACATCAGAGTCCTATGACACACAGATTTTCACACTGGCCTGAGATAACTTCACTGCTTCCAGCTGGAAAGGAAGAACCAGTGTTTTTCACTTTGCATGTGTGTGTTCCAAAGGATAAATGTACATAGGGTTTAATGCTATTGACATCTGACACCTGGACACCACTGGGCCTGTCTTGTGCTCCCCTACTGTACAGATTGCATTGGACCAGGAATCTGGACATTTTGAACCCCTTTTCCTTCTCCAAAAGGGATATTTAATCACAAGCTTGTGACTTTATTCTATTTCCTGCACACTGAGGAGCTAGAAGGTGTTACCCTCACTGCAGCCCAAGGCCTTTGGTGGCTGTTGCAGATGGAGAATCAGGTGGGGAACACCCAACCATGCAGGGCATTTGTGAGTCCTCTGCAGTGCAGTTCCCCTACAGACACTGCAGCAAGGCTCATTGGTTCCACTGCTTGAGGAAAAGCAATAAAACCAAGAAGAAATTCCCTTTGCAGCTGTGTTTCCCTCCCTGCTGTGCTCACCCCCAGCCCTCCTACCTGGACCATGCTGCTGTTGAGGTCTCCATTCCAGCGGTGAAGCAATTTCAGCTCGTGGTGTAAAAGGATCTGGCAGATGGCAACACCATTTCTGAAACATTAGTGGTGTTTTTTTGGTTTGCAGCCGAGGGCTTCCATATCTGAGCATAGCTTCTCCTTCCCACCCAACACAAAGATGACTTGAAGCTATTTATCCAAACAAATTCTAGTCGTTCTCAAATGACATTTTCATACAAAGTCTGACCCTTGCCTAGGGCACAGTTTTATTAATTTTTCCAACTCCATTTGATGTAACTGGTGCTCTCTGAGGACTCACATCATTTCCTCCAACACTGACTTTCAGTCTTCTCTGGAGGTGTTTTTCTTCCATGAGGCACAGCCAGATGCTGGCAGGCTACAGGCCAGTCTCACAGAATATTCATTTGTCAATGCACCACAGATAGTCCTTATTACTGCTAACATTTGCAGTTGAAGCCCTGTCAGTTGTGCAACATAGAAAAAATCTGTTTCAGAGAGAAACATGGCTTCAGGCAGTACAACCCTGGCAACTCACAGCTTCATTACTCCCCAAGACTGCTTATCCAGCAGGGACTGTACAAACTAAATTGGGGGACAAATGAAGCCTTTCACATTTTCATTCCCTTTAGAAACAGGTATAGAAATACAGAATTCTTTACTGGGGTTTTTGCTTCTATTAACATGGCAGTAAATTCATTATCCAGATGTGAAGGCACAAGCAGGAAGGGAGTTTTGCCTTAAGGGAACTGAATTGAGGAAGTGTGGTCAATCAGCCCAGTGTCTGACCACCACAGCAGTGAACTCACAGGCAACTCTTCAAGGCAGAGACATCAGGATTATGGCACATGTGCCAAAAGTAGCTCAGTGCTACCTGCAGCTATCATGGAATCCCAGAATCATTTCAGTTGGAAAAGACCTGGGTCATCAAGTCCAACCTGTGCCTAATGGCAGCCTTGTTAACCAGCCCAGAGCTGAATTTCTTGGACACCTCCAGGGATGGGACTCCACCACCTCCCAAAGCCTGACAATCCTTCCAGTGATTAAATTCTTCCAGATGCCCAAACTAAACATCCCCTGGTACAGCTTGAGGCCATTTCTTCTTGTCCTGTCAAAGTGAAAGTGTCATCAGGAAGTACTAGGAAGGAAACACAGATCAGAACAACTAAACCCACAGCATATCCACATCCCATTAGCTCATATCCCAATAATTTAAACTAGATCTGAAAAACACACAATTGTGGGAAATGGGTAATGTGGGAACATGGGCTGCAGGAGAAAGGGCATAGGAGACAACAAAGATGTGCAACAGATGAAGATGTAAATGACCCTCAGAAACAAGGAATGTCACCTCCCCTGTCCTTGCAGGACAAGAAAGTGGGGTTCACAAAAGCCATTATTGTGTGGTCTGTGCTTGAAACAATTGAGAGAAGGGCCCTTTGCTGCAGGACCAGAAACTCTCAGCACATGTGGGATTAGACAGATCCATGGCAGGAAGGTGCAGCAACCAGGGCTCTTCAACACTTTGGCTCTGATGTGAACTCCAGCTCAGGGAGTCCCCAGCACCTTCCTGCTCAGCAGGTCCATCCCAAGGAAATACCAGCTCTGTGCAGGTCGCTGGTCATCCTTCGAGATGGGATGTTGGGATCCAGCCCAGGCCAGCAGAGCTGGTTTGCCCTCCACAAGTGTCAAGTCAAAATGTTCTTTGCCTCTGAAATAAACACAAATATAAGTGGGCCTGGAGTTTTAATTTGGTTCCTTTTTCTGCTCAGAAGAGCATGAGGGAAAATGGGTGAAATGGGTGAGGCAGCAGGTGCTGAATCCAAACAGCTCTAGTTTCTAAAGGATTATGAATGGAACAGAATGGGGTTAACCAAGAGGCACTGTATTTGGATTTTTCCATTCATAAATACACATAAAAATAATTTTGTAATTAAAAATACTGGTGAGACATCCAAATCACATGCAGAGTCTATTTATTTCAACACAATGCTGGTTGAAATCCATGCCATTGAAACCTGTAATACAAAACTGCAGCAAAACACTGACAAGAGACATTCAGTCAGGAGCTACATCAGGACCTCACACCCCACAATTCCTTTAGATTAATTCCCAGAAAGGCTATGAGTCTTTATATCAGACCATGCTCAGTTCTCTCAGGGTTTCTTTACACCATCCCTTCCATTTGCACGACTCTGATTTGCTGCAGACATTCCCAAACAAGATCTGCTTTTACACAGATGCTCCAAGGAAGGAAAGATCAAGGAAATAATTTCATTATTATATTCTCATCCTTTTCTATGCTAAACACTTCCCTACTCCACCCAGGAATAATACCACTTTTTCTCACCAGTCTGTGATCTACTGTCCCTTGCAAAGGTAACCAAGCTCATGGAGACCTGGAGGGATGGACAGTGGCACCAAGCACTGCCTTCAGGTGACCAGGAAATCATCCCTTTACAATTGCTGAGAACCAATCCAGAGGTGAGCAGCACAAACTGAGCACAGTTGCAAAGAATTAAAGCTCCCAGGATGAAAAGCACTCGGTCTCAGCCACCAGCCTGGCTCTTGAGCAAGTTACATGTGACTGTAGATGGCCACAGAACTCTTCTGCAGCAGCTCAAACTGGTCATTGCAACAAAGAAATATCATTGTTTTATTTTGCTGAAAGACTTCCATTTTTATTGTAGGCCTGGTGGAGGGGAAAAAAATCAAGCAGCCAAAAACCCCCACAAACTCCAAAATTTTCAGTGCCTGTTTTCAGGCATGTAGCTTCATCTGGGAGAACTCTGGTCCCTGCTAAGGAAGCTGATTGTTGTTCTAGCCACAAAATAGGAAATCCATGGAATAGAGGAGTGTACTGGTTTAGGGCAAATGTGGGGGAAGACCTCCGGAAGGAGCCCCCAGAGAGCAAACCCCCA
>VWZS01007989.1:652422-737585 GCA_013397075.1 Rhabdornis inornatus
TAGATAGATAGATAGATAGATAGATAGATAGATAGGTGATATAACCTCAGGATCAACACAGCTTGTTGATGCCATTAATGTTAAAATAATAAAAGCAGAGAGAAATCGATCATCTTGGTATCATAAAATAGTGAGATAACATTTTTGGCATGATGTGATAAGACCTATAAAATTTCTCATGAGAATGCAGATCCCTGAATCTTCAAAGGATGCTTTCCTTTTGTTCTATTATGTCAGGGAATTAGGCTGATTTCCTGTAAAAAGCCTGGACATTTGACCCTTTGTCTACTGGAGCTCCAGGAAGAGAAGCTGGGGTTGAAGTGCCAGGGCTGGATCTGCTCCCAGTGGCCTTGCGAAGTCTGAGCCCATAGATAAGAAGGGGAATAAAGGGAAGAGGTTAATTGTGCAGGGTGAAGTGCCCAGGGCAGCTGAGGGAGAAGACACTGCTGTTCATACAGAGCTGAGTTTCAGGTTTCTCTCATACATGTTTAGGGTATTCACTTTGCCTCCACAATCTCCAGCCATTTAACTCACACTTCTTAAGCTTCCCTTTCCTTCTATTGTGCTGACTCCTGGGCAGACAAAAGCTCTATAGCCGATGTTTGTTCTCAGAGAGTCCGAAATAATCTACAATTACCATTCTGCTGCAGAACTGATACACCCTTCAAAAACTCCTGCTCTAGTTGTTTTGTTTATTATTTTGAAATTATGTTTATGATCAAGTACAAGCTCCTGCTCTAAGAGAAAAACTCATTAACAACCATAACAGCCCATGCACTTCAGCTTTTTAAGTCTGAAAGATTGCCTTCTAAAAGCAATCCCCAATCTGGCCATCTCTGCCCCAGAATTCCAGCAGTAATTACAGCAGAGCAGGAAAACTTCAGAACTTGAGCAGGAGCTCAACATCCTACATGTGCCAGAGCCCCAGAGGGGTCCTGGCCTGGTATGACCCCATGTGTCACTGTCACACAAACAGGGGCTGAGCTTGGGGCTGTGACTCACAACCAGCCACAGAGGGAGGGCAGTGGAGATGGGGCTGCTCCAAAAAGCCCTGGAAAGGGCTCCACCAACAGATCCCAGCTCATCAGGCAGACAAGAGACATGGTATGTGCTTTGAAAAACATTGTGGATCTTTAAATACCTCATTGGTGGGCTACAGAGGATCTCAGGATTGTGTCACATCTGTCACCAGCTTCCCTCTGGGAAAATGGATCAGTGACTGGGACCCTTCTCCCTGTGCTCAGCAGGATGATGCTGGGAGCTACACACAGTCCTACTGTGCAGGCCACGGGAATTTCCAGTCCTCTTTGGTATTTTAGGTTTTGAATCACCTCTCTGCTCCAGCTCTGTGAACAACAGGCCAGTGAGGCACAGGTTCCACCACCCTGAAGGACCTGGCACTGCCACCCAGGTGGGATCCATTGTGCCAGGGTAATTTAAGACCATTGGGATTCAAACTGGCCTTCCCATATCTTTGAATTTTAAAAACTGCTTTGAAGCCCAGGCAAGTCAGCCAGTGCCCAGGGAGGTGGCAGGAGGACAAAGCTGCAGGTCCCACTGCTGGGGGTGAAGAATGTGCAGTTTGCATTCAAGCATCAGTAAGGTCACGTCACAAGTTGTCATCACCACTGGAGAATGTCCTCCTGAAGCTTTCGCAGCTGTGAAGTTCCCACACTTACAGAGCCATTACTTCCTTTGCTTCTTACATTATAAAGTTGAAAATGTCACCATGTATCTTCATCAATTTTAGGCAGAGCTGACACAAATGGACTCAGGCCAGTGGTCAGTCACACGCAGCCACAGTCACCACCACAGACAATAGTTGAAGTAATGGGTCTATTTCCTATGTGTAGAGTTTCTTTAATATATCACACCCCTGGAGTAAAATAGAATTGAACTCTGATGTTCTGTCCCAGGATGAAAATGTTGTGAAAACACATGCCATAAAACCTCAGCCATTGTCTCTCATGTCAACATGAGATGATGGAGAAGTCTAGTTATGAACAAAATCATTACGTGGTGAGAGGAGCTGCTAACTTACATCGAGATGTTTGGTAGACAGGTGGGGAAAAAAGGGGAACAAGTACTCCTAGAATGGCACAGTTCATGGAATCACAGAATTACAGAAGGGTTTGGGTTGGAAGGGGCATTAGAGCTCACCCAGTGCCACCCCCTGCCATGGGCAGGGACACCTTCCACTAGCCCAGGTTGCTCCAACCTGGCCTTGGGCACTGCCAGGGATGCAGGGGCAGCCACAGCTGCTCTGGGCACCCTGTGCCAGGGCCTGCCCACCCTTACAGGGAAGAATTTCTTCCTAATATCTAACCCTGCTCTCTGTCAGTGAAGCCATTCCCCTTGTCCTGTCACTCCAGGCCCTTATAAAGAGTCTCTCTCCATCTTTCCTGCAGGCTCCCTTCAGATGCTGGAAGGTTGCAATTTGGTCACCCCAAAGCCTTCCCTTCTCCAGGGTGCACAATCCCAGCTCTCCCAGCCTTTCCTCCCAGCAGAGCTGCTCCATCCCTGTGCTCATCCTGGTGCCTGCTCTGGATCTCTCCAGAAGCTCCAGCTCCTTCCTGTGCTTGGTCCCAGGGCTGGGGAAGCTCTGAAGGTGCGCTCTCACCTGAGCGGGGCACAGGGGCACAATCCCAATCCCTCTCCTGCAGCCCGGGGCAGGGGGGTTCAGGGCTGATCCCAAGGGTTGCCCTGACCCAGGGCAGCACCAGCACCTGTCTTGTTAAACCTCATGAGATTCCCATGGGCCACTTCTGGAGCTTGTCCAGGGCCCTCTGGATGGCCCTGTCCTTCAGGGGTGGCACTGCACGCCCAGCTTGGTGTCACCTGCAAACCTACTAAGGGTGCACTCAATCCCTTCATCCATGACTTTAATGAAGATATGAAATAGCATTGGTCCCAACACACACCTCTGAGGGACACCACTGCTCACTGGTGTCCATCAGGACTCTGAGCCATTGACCACAGCCCTGTGGAAGTGACCATCCAACCACTTCCTCATCCATTTTACAGTCCACCCATCAAATCCATCTCTGTCCAGTTTAGAGTCACTTTAGGGTCAAACACCCCTAGCAGCAGGTACACAGAGATCCTTTGAGAACTCTGTGTTCCCACTTGCAGGTTATGTTCTAGTGTTGCTCTCTAACAGCTGCTTTCCTGCAAGCCTGGAGAAGCCTGGAGGGCAAAGCATCAGGCTCCACTAGAGATTTGTTTTGAGGTTTTTTTTAAAGATTAAAATGTGTTCTCTTTTCCCATAGAAAACAATAAACTGGAGCATACTTAGTGCACAGATCTGTGTCCAGGCACGTGTCCACTGGCATGGCTGGGCCCTGTGTCACAGCTGCCACAGACAGGGCAATGAGGTTCCCTGGGGTGGCAGAGGAGCCATGGCAGAGCTGCTGGGCACACCCTGCCTGCCACATGCTTGCCTGGAGCTCTGCCACCTCACACAGATCATTTGTTGGTCACACAGCCTAGGACAGAGGTCAGGACATGTATATTCCCAGGGACTAGCAAGAGAATAAATGAAATATTGCAAAATCTGTGACAATTAGAACCACCTGCAGCCTTACAATGCCTTCAGAGCCCAAGCATCGCAGCCTGTGGGTCTGTGTTTCTCATCCTGGCAGGAAACAATGCCTTTTCTGAGACCAGATTAGCACCAGAAGGTGTCATTGTCACCAGTGTGGACCAGACACTCCTTCAGGACCAGCAGAATGCCTGTGGCAGTCTGCAGCTTTTGGGTACCCTCACCTCCAGCCAGCCCACAGGAGTAATTTACTCACCAAGTGTGAGCCCCTGGTGATTCATAACATGAGGTGACAATAGGAAAAGGAAAAGCAAAGAGGATACTCCCATCTAGCAGAGAAAAACAGGACCCAGATTCTACTGTTTCTATTTTATCACTTTTTTTTTCTAGAACAAAATTAAATAGACAAATGCCTGTTTCCTGCAGAGTAAGATAATTCATAAAAAACAGCATCAACTTTCATCAAAAGCCTAGGGTGTCTTTACAATGTCTGACATTCCCAGAGACAGTCTGTAAATTGATTGTTTTAGAGAAACGAAAGGCAAAGCTTGTGTTTTCCTTCCCAGGGAGTAAGTGCCCTTCACAATGTTTTTGTCACAATGGAAGTTTCTTTAATGTAAACAGAAGCAGCAATACTTCTAAAGCTGAGAAACAAGCTAGCTGGAGACTAAAATAAAACCTTCCACCCGAGACACCAGAGCTGCTGACCAAGTCCCCAGATGGGACCATTTCTATTCTTTGTAGAGACAGCCCAGAGCCTAAGAATCGTAACATGCTCGTGTCCCAGGTCCAAAGACCTGATTCAGGCAGAGCAGGATCAAAGCTGTGGCTTTGGACTTCAACCATCCCTAGAAACTCATTTCCAAACCCTCCCACTCCTTTTTTTCTCTCACCCCAAACCATCAGGGCTGCTCCAGCAGCCCAGCCACATCCAGCTCCTTCCCAAAGTCAGGCAGCATCTCCCAAGCCACGAACCATTCATTCCAGCAGCACCAGTATTGCTGTCAGAAAACACAGATCATCTTGCTGGAAAACTCAGGGGGTTGTGCCAGGCTGACTCTCCAACATCCAGATAATGGATTTACAGTCTCAGTGTTAAATATTTAAGATACAAACCATACTGAGAAACACACACGGCAGCCACTTCCACCTCAGATTCAGCTACTCAAAAGCTTATTCCCAGGCAGAGCTGTCCTTTCCTCTTTTTCAGCTCTCCATGACCTCTTCCTACCTCACTCCAGAAGGGCAGAAGATCACTGTCACTCTGCTTATGCTTTCATTTACACAAATCCAGGCACTGAAATTTTTCCTGCAGTTCCAGCTCTAGGAATGTTTTGAAGCAGGGCTAGGTGAGCTGTAAGACCATTTATAGGTGAAAACACCTGGACCCAAGATGGGTTTTTATTCCTTTTCCACAAATATGCTTGCAAGGGATCAATTCCTTTTATCCTTTTTTTTCAAAAGGGTCCAAAATGTGAAAAGGATTTTGGTGAAATGGTGTTTGCATGCAGAGTTTGGGAGGAAGCTCCTACCTGCTCTCTGTGTCACAGTAGCAGTCCCAGTCCTGACATAGGATCACATTATATACAGAACTGTGCAAATTGGAAATTACTTTCATCAGTCTCTTGTTTCTGCATTTAGCAACGCTGAAATTACTGCAACTTACTTAAAACAAAAGCAGTAGAAAGGGATGTGGTTTCGGTCCTAGAGAGAGGGAAAAGGAGCAACAACACACATGGACCTTTTTAGGGAAAAAAGGCCAACTTTACTGAGCAGAGAGCTTGTATTTAAAGCATGTTACAAGAGACTAGAACAGGACAGCAGCTCATTGGCTAGTTGGGATAAACATCCAGGAGACCAGGCCTCAGGATGTATCCCATGGGAAAAACAACAGGTGTTAATCTTTATTATGAATTCCACTCTGTTTTTCACCAGATTCTAAGTTGTTTTTGACCATTTATCACCTTGGGAAATTTCCTTTCTGTCTGCAGCTAACATCAGCTTATCAGCCTGGGAAGCAAGAAGGATTCAGGCTTGACAGAAAAGATTAAAAGATTCTCGAGCTGTAATTTTGCAGCTCCCTAGGTGTCTCTGTCCACAAAGGGACAGTATCCTCTGAACCTCATGTGAGGAACCAATCCTGCCAGAGCCAGAGATGGTGGTCCCTGGAGAAGCCATGCATTTCCTCAGGGACAGAGGCTAAATACTCAGCAGATAAGAAGTGTTAATACAAAAGAAATCACAGAGATTGTCCGTTAAGGTTTTTTCTCCCTTGAATCATGCACTGCCCAACACAAACATGTACTGCCCTTGTATTTCTGCAGCTTGGATGCTGTGCTGCATTTCTAGTCAATGCACACAAGTAATTTGAGGTATTAATTGGACTAAGACTAAGCATCTCTTCAGTGGCAGCTATCTGCTGCAAACCCACCTGAAGGCTGTCCCCTGAGCTCCTGTCCCCCCTCCCAGCCTCACCCTTGTCCCTGCAATGCTTCTGTGCCACTTCAGTGCTCAGTGTCCAATACTGAGCACAGAGCAGGCACAGCCTCAGCCTGGGCTCTCACTCCCTAGCCAGGAGGGAACAGAAAGAAGCTGTGTTCCCCAAATTGTGCCACAAGTGGATTTCCTTCCTCCAGCTGCTGATTTGCAGCCTTTCCCACCCCCCCACCCTTTCCCTTCCCATCCCAGTTGCAATCACTGAGATGTGTCACAGTTCAGAGGGTTACTCCAGCCCCAAGGAGCCTGAGCTGCAGCTTCCCTGTGTCCATGCAATCTAAACTCCAGCCATCAACTTGCCCAGCAGCTTTGTACCTTCCATCCCTTCAAACCTGTGGCGGAAGAAGAGTCTCCTCCTGGAGGAGATCCCCGGCTTGCAGATGGAAACAAGGTTTGCAGGTAATGTTACTACCATGTGCCAACAGCACCCTCAGTATATTCCTTCCCTGGGGCAGCCAGCCATCTGCCTGCTCCATGCAGCAGCCCAGAACTTGCCCCAAAGCCACTGACAGATGTGTTTGTGGGCTGCTGTTGGAGGCATGATTGCCTTAGGAAGGGCCCTAAGATCTTCTTGAAGATTCCTTCCTGTTCTGCTAGTGGTTGGCCTGAAAAAACAGTAATGCTTAGAAAAAAACCAAACAAAACATATTAAATTGTTCTAGGGAGAATATTCAGGAGAATAAACCTGTTCAGCATAAGAGCTTTACACCAGTCATTCTGTTCTCATTGCAGAGCATGGTGGACAAGGCTCAACTTTAAAGTGTCATTAAAATGAAAAACACTTTTGCAGGCAAACAGAGGGAATGACAAGATTCACTGATCAGGCCACTGCCCAAACAGGGCACCAAGGCACAGATCTCAACAGAAAGACATGGGACAGGGCACTGAAAGAAATGAATAATATCAAGCAAATATCTGGGGTTTTTTTCTAATTTTATAAATATATATGCAGATATGAATCAATAATTTGAGCTGATGGAAGTCCCTGGCAGCTCGACTCCAACAAGCTCATCTCCAGAGCAGGCAATATGCTCAGGGCAGGGATTGCTCTCCCTTTACTTTACACCTGGAGCAGCAGCTTTCCTGGGCAAGCACAGGAGAGGAAAAACCAGATGAACCCTCAGCTACTGATCTGAGTTTAGCCCAGCAATTGGGATAGAAGCAGCCCTTTGCTGGCTGCCACTCCTGCCACTCCCTACACAACAGGACTGGGATTTTCATGCTCTCCTGGAGCAGCCTGGGATGCTCCTGTGCCAGTCCCAGCACCAGCCACTTGATGGCCATCCTGCTCTGCAGGAGAGGGACACCGGGGACAGAGCAGGGGCTGGGGACCTGCCAGGGACCCCTGAGCTGACCAGCCAGGAGCAGAGGGGTGCCCTGACACCCCCGAGCAGCTGCCCCACAGTGCTGCCCCTCACCTGGCTGCTATGAATGAGGGATTTGATATCACTTAAAAAATCACTAGCAAGGGTATGAGATAAAGTCAGATTTAATATTAAGTGACAAAGCATGACAACTCTACTACTTACAGGACAGCTGAGGCACAGCAAGGTAAAACAATCAACAAGAGCATACAGAGGAGATGAAGGCCTGGAAAGCTGGAGACTCTCCATCCAAGAAAAAAGAGGATAAAAGGATGAAAAATGTGTTGCAAAGTAGCATGAAGAGTGAGAAATCAATAACCAGTAGAGGATAGAATACTAATTAATTAAGTGAATTAGAACCAATGAACATTAATTTCTTTGTTTGCTAAAAATAAGTGGAAAAGTCCTGTATTGGCATCAGTGTGAAGGCCAGAATTTGTCAGCCACCCCTGTTGGCCAAAAATCAACATCTTATTTTCTAACACTCAAAGACAGTGTCAGAGGGAGTCTTTATCCCGACGATTTTGGAGGGTTTCAGTAACAGCAGCACTGGTGAGAAGACCCCAAACCCCACAGCCTGCACGTGTTCTGTCCAGGGCCGGGACACAGGGCTCCTCCCCCAGGTGCCCCCGCTGCCCATTCCTTCTCACTCTTCAAACCCTCTGCTATTTTTCACAGTGCCTGGGGATGGCATCAGCTCCTCATGGTTCGGGAAGTGTGGTGAGGAGCTGGAGGCTTTCCCCAGAGCATGTGGATGAGGCTTGTTTTGGTGGAAAACAAAGAGATGCCACATTTAAAACAGAGTGCTTCACTCATTTCCAGCTTCAAGCCCAGGGCTGAGCATTCCCTCATGATTCCATACCTTGTGCTGCTGCCAGAGACCATTTGGGGTCGAAGAGCTGCACTCCAGGACTCAGTGGGGCATTTTGGAATACATGGAATGGAATTGGACACTGTGAGGCTCTGCAGATACAATTCAAGGTCCACAGGAACATTTTGGGGTACCAGGCATGCAATTTTTGTCCCTCTGCCCGAAACCTGGGGCCCTGTGCCTGCCATCAGGGGCAAGTGGGGCATTTTGGGATGGCAGGGGTGTGTGGAGGAAGAATCCCACTGCCTGTGGGACAGGCCAAGAAGGACATGGTCTGCTCAGCACACTCAGGGCACTAGACATCTGAAGGATACCATAGGCTTGGATGTGTTTTTCCACCTTTATTAATCCACAGAAAGCTGCAGCTCTGCTGAGCTCACCGGCACCAGCAGCACAGCATTTGTAGAATGACCCATGATCTTCGCTGCACCCTTGGAGCTCTCAGGATGGAGCCCGTGTGGGCTGCCAGGGTACTGATGGAGATATCCCTGTCTGTCTCCAAGGGCTGAAGGGCTGTGACCAAAAGAAACAGAGCCAAGGTGAAGCCACATGTCTGCAGAGCCCCCCAGGTTCCCCACAGACCACTCACCACTGAGGATATGAGCCTGTGTCTCCAAATCCTGGTCCCCCATGTGCCTCGTGGCGCTTCCTGGGCACAGAGCTCCATCAGTCCCTGCTCCCAGAGTGCTCCCAGCAGGGTGGCCCCAGCCCTGCCACCCTCCCCCTGTTCAGTGCTGGCCCAGGGGCCACCAGCAGCCATGGGGAGTGGGACTGGGCAAGGCAGCCAAGCCCAGCTTGTGGCAGGGGGCAGAGGGAGGCTGAGGCTCTGCACGGGGTGGTTGGGGTGGCCACAGGGTTGATGCCAGTGCAGTGCAGGGACATGGCCAGGCTGGCCCAAAAGGGGCCCCGAGCTGTGACTCACCAAGGAACCTGACGGCCGCCAGGCGCACGGAGGACTGAGGGTCCCTCAGGTAGGGCAGGCTCTGTTCCATGTACTCTTCAGCCCTGCTCCTCTTCTTCATCAGCTGCAGGGAGCACCAGGGATGTCTCCAGGCTTGTCACAGAGCCCCCCATATGGCTGGAGCAGTCCCTCCTGCCAGCACCCCTCATTGCTGAGCCCTCCCTCTGGCTGGATACAGCAAGGGGACAGGGGGAGAGGAGCCCCTGGGGCTCTGTTCTCAAGGACAGGAACAAGGTCCTCCAGGTTCTGCCCAGCCCTGCGAGCAGCCTCTGCTCCCCTGGGCTCTCATGGGGACAGACATAGGGCAGGGACAGCCCTCACCCAGCCTGGGCCCTGTGGCTTGTCCTTACCAAGCATTCTCCAAGCTCCCACATCCGCTCTTTCTGCAGCAGGTGCTTGAGCTCCTTCCATTTGAGAAGCTCTGCAGCAGCAAAAAGGGCTTCCCCAGAAGCCTGCAGAACAGCATTAGCTCAGAGGTGGCACCAGGGCCTGGGGAAAGAGACCTCTTGGCTTTATTCCTGCAGTGATCCCACCCCTTAGGAAGCTGTGACTTGTCCTAGCCGGAATGTCTCGGAGTTTCTTGGGGACAGCCCCGGGGTGACTGACTGAGGCTTGCAGCCCTGGCCCCCAAAACTTGTGGGGAAGCTGAGAAGCCTCTGAGCTTCTGGAGCACACGTGTTCAGGCCTCAGGTGCTGCCTCAGTGGCCATGGGCTGCTGCCAAGCCATGCTGGAACAGGCAGGACAGGTGCTGAAAATGGCTGAGCCACCTTGTGCACCCCTGCTTGTGCTAGTTCCACAGGGACCCTTCCCAGGGGAGGGGAGCCCTGCCCAATGTGAGCAGCCCATGCCCCAATGCCCAGAATGCCTGGGAGGTGTCAGTGCCCCCCGTACCAGTGCTCAGCCTTCAAATCCACACCTTGGCCACGCTGGGGAGCTGGTCGTTCATACGGAAGAGGAGTGGGATCAGTGCACTCTGCATCTCCCTCCTCATCTTCTTCTCATCCCTGCTCACCACGGACCTCAGCAGGTCTCTGAGGAGCCAGAGGGACAGCTCCCGCAGCTGGCCACACTCCTGCTGGCAAGGGGGGAAGGTGAGCTTTGGAAACAGCATCTCCCTGCCCATGGCTGCAGTGAGGCCGATGCTCCAGGGTCAGATTCCAGAGCGGGCACAGGCAGCGTTGGGCTGCAAGGCAGAATCCATTCCAGGAGGGCTGGGCCTGCTCGCAGCGCTGCTGGCAGGGGCAGTGCCCGTCTGTGGGGCTCAGGCTCCCACGTCAGCCTCACTGAGTCAGAGAGGGGCAGGATCTTCCCCACCAGCGCCACAGCCACGGAGCTGGCCTTTGACTTTTTCAGCTGACCCAGGACATTTCGGAAGACCACAACGATCTTCAGCTTCTCATCTTCACTGCCAACTTCCAGTATCCTCATCATGCTTGGCAGGAAGGCTTCAATTTTTTTTGCCTTTATGAAGAAGAGTTTCCATTTTCTGAAAAGGCTGTGTCTGGAGACCTCCCAGGGCAGCCACCCCAGGCCCCACCATGGCAGGGAGGGTTTTTGGAGCAGTCACTCCACATCCTGATTCCCAGCCCAGGCCAAGCCTTGCACTCAGCCCCAGGCCCTGACTGCTGACATGGCTGCCCCAATACCACCCTGCTCACCATCTCGGCTCTCTCCGACAGCTCAACGAGGACTTCCAGGGTCAGGAAGGCCATCACCCCATTGGGATGTCCCTGATCACTCCAGACATTGGGCTTGTCACCCAACTCCTCCAAGTCAGTCTGCCCTGAGGACGGCTGGAGGAAAAACCACAGCCATGAGGGGGTGGCAGAGGGCTCATGGAAAAGGGTCAGGGCCTTTTCTGGGAACTCACAGCTCTGTGAGAGATCAGAGTGCCTTCGCTGGGAGGGTTGCACCACTGGTTCTGGAGCAAGATGGCAAACTCTGTTAGGACCCTGTCCAGAATCTCAGGTGTGGAGGACAGAGTGTCACACAGCTCCTGCACATCGCTGGAAGTCAGGGGGCTGCCTCAGCCATGGCACCATGGCCAGGACCAGCCCCAGGAGCAGAGCCTGGGCTGGGGGTCCCCAGGGGCCCTGTGGGAGGCAGGACAGGGCTGAGGGGGAGTTCTCTGCAGGGCTGGGAGCACCGAGCTGGCTCTGGGCTGGCTTGGCCAGCTTTGGCTGCTGCGGGTCCGGCCAGTGCGCCAGAGAGCTGGAAAGGTTTGTGGGATGGAGAGCCTGGCTCCATGGGATGTCCTGCAGCGTTTCTTGGACCTGGCAGCCACGGAGTCTCGGGGTCCCTCTCCCCACATAGAGCAAGCCCTTCAGGTTGTTGGGGCCAGTACCTGTCTCTTTGAAAAGCCATCTCACATAGGCTGATGACCACTGCTGAGCCATACTCGTCGGTCATCAGGAGAAACAGTGACTCCACTTTCTTACAGCCTGACTCTGTGGTGATGTATGGCAGGTTTTCTAGAATGCAGTTCACTGTCTTTGGCACCTGGAGAGGATACAGGTAAGGATGGCACTGCAACTGGAGTGCAGCCATGTCCTTAGCTGCCCTTCCCATTCCTCTCTGCTGCCTTCAGACAGCTTCATGTGCCCAAGTCACCTGGATTTGTGAGGAAGGGACGGAGGGAGGAGCAAGGCCTGACAGGGCTGAAGATCAGGGCAATGCAGCCCCAGGGCACTTACATCTGTCAGCCAGAAGTCCGGGTTTTCCATGGCCACATCCAGCATGCTGCTGGGCACTTGCTTGTCAAGGATGCTGGCATCTCTCATTGCCTTGATGGCCTCGAGGATGACATCTGTCCTCTCTCTAGAGTAGAGGTACTTTCCAAAGGCCTGCAGCAGGAAGGGAGGAAGACATGTGCCACTGAGTGCCCTGATGGTGCTGCTTGGCTGGGCAGGGGCTCCTGGCAGTGCTGGCAGCAGACCCCACAGGAAAGCTGGCAGCAGTGCCTGCAGTCCCTGCGTGGAAGAGGGTCAGGAGTGAGGGCTCTCCACATCGGGGAGGGGGGCTCATGGCTGTCCCTACAGAGAACTAGGGGCTTGCTGGGGGCCAGGAGGGCTGGAGCTCCTGCTGGGGCTGTCCAGGCTGCCAGGACATCAGAGTGCAGCCCATGTGTTGTCCCTGCTCAGGGATGGCAGGAACCTTCTTGCCAGGGCAATGAGGCCCCACCAGCCCCACTGATTCTGGGTCTCTTTGCTCACACAAGTGCCCTGCTGATGCCATGGACAAGAATCCCAGCACGGAGGGGATCATTACCTGGGTACAGTCTCCAGTGCTCAGGGAACACAGGGAGGAGGTGGTCACAGCTTCCCAAGTGAATTGGTCTGACCCATCCCTTGGCCTTGCCTTGTCTAAAAAGCAGGGCAAACACACAAGAGTCAGTAAGACAGAGCTGCTTTGCCAGCAAGGTCATCAAACTACTCTGAGATCTGCTTGCATGACAGCGGGACAGAATCAGTCAAAATTTCTGGAGGGCATCAGGAGGAGCTTGCTATAGGCAAGAAGCACCAGCCAGGGTGGTGGATCTGCTCTTCTCTAATGGGGAGGAGTTGGCTCTGGGACCTGGGAGTCAATTGGAGCTTTGGCTGTGGGGGTCACAAGCCAGCAGGGTTCAACATCCTGAAAGGAAGGGGGGGAAGGAGAGCAGTAACAAACAGATCCTGGATTTGAGGTGAGCACTCAGCTTCTGCAGCAAAGTGACAGCTGGGATGCTGTGGGGAAACAGCTGGGGAGGGGCAAAGGAGGTCAGGAAGCAGACCTGTCAAGAGAAGTCTGTGTGCACAGGGATGAAGGCCACAGCTGCTCTTGCTTTTTTACTTACAGAGGAATTCAGCGAGGGAAAAAAGAGCATGGAAAGCTGTGTAGCTTGCTTGTTCATTGGAATATCGGAAAAGAATGAGGCGTCCCACCAGCCTTCCCATGGCTGGGACTGAGATGTCTTCAGGGCAGATAGGTCCAGAACTGTCTCTTCCAAAGTTGACAGAGGCCTGGTTGAGGGAGGTATGAGAAGAAAGGCTAAGAGGAGGAAGTTGGTGCCGAACACCTGTACCCATGAGTGTGCCCAGGGCTGGATTCCCAGTGAATCTGGCATTGGCAGGACTCTATGGCCCCATCTCTTGGAGCAACCAGCTGGGCAGCAGCCCTGGCATGGAGAGTGGCAGGGAGGGGGACATGGCTTGGCTGGAGGGTGCCTGGTCATTACCTTCAGAGTGGAATAGCTGGACAGCAAATTGGTCAGGACACCAATCCTCCCCACAGCCCTGTCCCGCACAACTTCTCTCTCAGATCTGGTGAAGTCCAGCAGCATCTGGGAGGAGAGAAGCCACCGGTGAGCACCAAGAGCAAACACAGCTCTGCTCCTGGGCCAGATTTGTACTATCCCTCACGGCTTCCTCTGACCTCACACAAAGCCTGCAGTGGGGTCCCTGTCCCTGGGGTCCCTCACAGGCCTGGGCAAAGGTCCCAGGACAACCTTTTGGCCAGGCAGGTGCCACCCTCTGCAGCCACTCTGCTTCAGAGGAGCCTGCTGCCAGCCCCTGCTTCCTCATGGGAGATGAACACCCTCCCCACACCATGCTCAGCACTGGACTGGGCAACTCCTTCCCTCCAGGGTGAGGAACAGCCCTGGGACCCCACTCTGCTTGTGCCACACCTCAAAGATGTCCTGCAGCTCCTTGCTGACCCTGGAGACAGGAAAGCTGAGCACCACCGTCCTCAGCATCGTGTCCATGGATTTCAGGGTCTGCAAACACAACACAGAGCAGTGCCTGCCATTCTGCTGCTCTCTCCCCCATGCCCAGGAGACTGATGTGAACTCTCAGTGCCTGAGGAGGACACCTGGACTGCCCAGGAGAGACACAGGGATACACAAACTGCTGGGGACAGAGCAGCCAGGCCCATGGGAAGGGGACAGAGCCACCAGGGTGGGAAAGCAACACCAAGACCTCAGCATGGCTCAGAGCTCTGGTCATGGGCCAGCACAGGGTGAGCAGCCCAGAGGGACTGGAGGCTGCTGGAGCTCAGCCAGCACTTACCTTGGTGTAGAGGGCAGCGCTCTGGTGTGGCATTTCCCTTTCTGAGGGAAGCAGTAACACGCTGGAGAAACATGCAGAGAGGAGGCTTTTGGTTTTACCTCCCAGCACATTCTCCACCAAGCTGTAAGGACAGAGGAGGGACAGTTGGACACTGGTGCTGGGAGCAGCCCCTCCAGGCTTTGTGCAGGTGGCCTCAGAGCTCTGTGGCAGGGGGCCCACCATAATTCATCGATGGTAATCATGGCAAGATAACGGATGTGCGAGGACAGGCGGTCCCTTGGCTCCTTTTCCAGGAGATCCTGCAGAACACAAGGAGGATGGACCTGGCAGCACCCAGTGCCTCCAGTCCCTCACCCCCCCAAGCACTGGCCACACAGGGTGCCAGTGCTGGGGTGCTTGTGCCCATCCCCATAACACCAGATAGGATTTGCCCATCCCTTCACCTTGATATTCTCTACCACTTCACATGTTTGGCAGAATAAATCCAGGCCCTGGGTCAAGCCACGTTTCAAGGCAGTTTTGCACAGGACATAGATGCTCTTCAGAAATGTGAATTTGTGGGAGTCCTGCAGCCAGAGGACAGAGACACAAACAGGGAGTGTGGGAGGAAGGACACAGCCAGTGGGACCACAGCACTGGGGGTGCAGTGCCCTGTGAGAAAGGCAGCTCTGCCCAGCCAGCACCCCCCTACAGCCCAGCAAGGCCCCTGCCAGCAAATGCCAGCACAGCCACTGTCCAGCTGGCCACAGGTACCTTGTCAAGCCTGCTGACAAAGGCCATGATGAAATCCACAGCTTCCTCTGATTCTTCATATATTGGCAACCAGCTGGCATCTGCCAGAGGGGAAGGGCAGGGAGGGCTGCAGAGGTTCTGGGCACAGGAGAGAGCCAAGGAGACCTGCCCTCCACCCAGCCTTGTGCCCATGCCCCTGGCACAGCCTTTTTCCTGAGCAGCTCATGGCTGGAGGTGATGGGCAGAGGAGCTGCTCTGGTGGAGCTGGAAAGGCCCTAGTGCCCTGAGCTGAGGAACGTGCTGGGACATGGGCAGGAAAGGTCCAGAGTCCCTCTGCTTCTCACTGCCCATGCCCTAGAGCCCCTCTGCTCTGTGTTTTTCTTGGGAGAGGCTGTGCTGTGGCTGGGAGCTGCCCTGACACTCAGGTGACCTCCTGCCTGGCCCCCAGGACCACTGCTGTCATCGTGCCAGGAAAACATGATCCTGGCATTGTGCAGGGTGTGCTGGTGGGCCCCAGCCCTGCCCAGCCCCTCGCTCACCAAGCTGCAGTGGCTGCATCGTGGTTGTGTCGTAGAAGAGCTGGGGCTGTGAAGAGTTGCTCTCCTGGGAAGAGTTGTCCTCCTCCCAGGCCTCCCTGGGGAAGGCAGGGGGTTTCTCCTCCATCCTGTGGGATAGATGACGTGGAGGATCCTGGCGTGGGTGTTGGGCTGGTGTCGTGGGAAGCTTTGGCAAAACACTCCAGCCCCACAGGGCTGCCAGGGGTGGTGGGGCAAGACATGGGCTGCACTCGGGGGCTCCTTGTCAGCTCCAGGCTCCTGCCTGTCACCAGCCACCGTGGGCAGCAGCCAGGCTGACCAGGCTGCAGTGGGATGTCACAAAGAGCCCCACTGTGACACAGCACCTGCCTCTAACAATGGGTCTCAGTGCTTGTTGGCATGGGACCTGTCCCCAGCAGTGGTCCCAGCGACCCACCACCCAGGCAGGGAGGGGCAGGGTGTCCCCCAGGGCACAGGCCTGACATAGCCCTGGGCACGTGGGTGCTCTCAGGGTGCCTCCAGACCCCACTTTACCCTTACATCCCCTCAGGACATCCCTGGTGTCCTGCAGTGCATCCCCGAGCCCGTGTTGAGGCACTCTCATGTGCCTTCAGGACACCCCTTTCCTTTGAGGATACTGCAGAGCCCAAGCTCTCTGGAGGAGTGATGGGGGGACGATGGCAACCAGCAGGACAAAGCTCTAAGGGCTGTGGTCCTCATCACCCTGGGAGCTGTTGTCCTCTGCTCCAGCCCAGCTGAGCAGCCACAGCTGGTGCAGGTGCTGTGGGGACTACGGCAAACTGGGGCCTCTAGGGCACATCAAAAGGTGCTGGAGGCGAAATTTGCCCAATTTGCCCCCGGTCCCTCCATCAGCCTCCTTGCACCCTTAGGAGCCCTTCCTTGACCCTCATGTTACACAGAAGCCACAGTTCACCCTTCCTGGGGCCAGGAGAGGCCCTTCAGGCACCCTCAATCCAACCACAGGACTCCTCCATCTGCCCAGGAGGTGTCTTCAGATCACTCTAGAGCACAGAATCACAGAATCATTAAGTTTGGAAAAGACCCCCCCAGATCACCACATCCAACCTTTGACCAATCATCACTTTGTTGATTAAATCAGAGCACTGAGTGCCACATCCAATCATTCCTTGAATGGCTCCAGGGACAGGGACTCCTGTCCAAAGCCTGACAAGTGTTTCCATAAAGAAATTCTTCCTGATGATCACACATGGACATCTCCTGAGGCCTTCAGTGCACCCCTGAACCCCCTGCAGAAATGCCCCAGAGTGGGGGGCTTGCAACACTGGACTCCACAAAAACACTTTATTCTCCTCAGCAATCCCCCAGAGCTGTTGGTTATGTCCCAGAGCTTTCTCCTGTCCCCTCCTGAGGCACTCCTGGTGAGGAAGGCATTCTGTCTGTCCCTGAGCCCCCCTAGGACCCTGAAGCTGCCGTCTAAACCCTCAGTGCAGGGGCTGGTGGAGCCTCCAAACCTGTGGTGGAGCCCAGGCTGGCCATGAAGGCACCTCACAGCTGCAGCCTGTGCTGGTGTGCAGGGATGGGGACATGGCCTGGCTGGAGGCACCTTGTCCTTACCTCAAGAGTGGAACAGCTGGACAGCAAGTTGGACAGCACACCAATCCTCCCCACTGCCCTGTCCCACACAACTTCTCTCTCGGATCTGGTGAAGTCCAGCAGGATCTGGGAGGAGAGAAGCTGCTGGTGAGCACTGGAGCAGACGCTCTGCAGGGTGAGGAACAGCCCTGGGACCCCACTCTGCTTGTGCCACACCTCAAAGATGTCCTGCAGCTCCTTGCTGACCCTGGAGACAGGAAAGCTGAGCACCACCGTCCTCAGCATCGTGTCCATGGATTTCAGGGTCTGCAAACACAACACAGAGCAGTGCCTGCCATTCTGCTGCTCTCTCCCCCATGCCCAGGAGACTGATGTGAACTCTCAGTGCCTGAGGAGGACACCTGGACTGCCCAGGAGAGACACAGGAATACACAAACTGCTGGGGACAGAGCAGCCAGGCCCATGGGAAGGGGACAGAGCCACCAGGGTGGGAAAGCAACACCAAGACCTCAGCATGGCTCAGAGCTCTGGTCATGGGCCAGCACAGGGTGAGCAGCCCAGAGGGACTGGAGGCTGCTGGAGCTCAGCCAGCACTTACCTTGGTGTAGAGGGCAGCGCTCTGGTGTGGCATTTCCCTTTCTGAGGGAAGCAGTAACACGCTGGAGAAACATGCAGAGAGGAGGCTTTTGGTTTTGCCTTCCAGCACATTCTCCACCAAGCTGCAAGGACAGAGGAGGGACAGTTGGACACTGGTGCTGGGAGCAGCCCCTCCAGGCTTTGTGCAGGGGACGCAGAAGGGATGAGCAGATTCCTCCATAGAGAACATGGGGTGTCCCCTCACCTTGATTTTCTCTACCAGCTTGTATGTGTGGCTGAACCCCTGTAAAAAATAAATCCAGGCCCTGGGACAAGGCATAGTTCCAGGTGGTTCTGCACAGGGAGGTGACCAGGAGGGTTTTCTGGCTGCTCTGAGCTGGGAGTCCCCAAGGCTGCAGGAGCAGCCAAGCCAGCTCATTTGGCAGCTGCAGGCTGGGAAGATTCAGACTCTACTTGGGCATTACAGCTGCTTTCAGCCCCCTTGGTCAAGGGCAGGGACATCTGCTCCTGGAGGGAACTTTCTTAATGTGAAAGTATTTATATATTGAAAAAAATGGAGAAGAAAAGCACCTTTTGCTCTCAGCCCTTCTCATTCCCATTGCCTGCTCCTGGAGAGGTTTGGATATTTAATAATGATGACCTCAAGTGCATCCTCAACTGCTGCTCCATTCCAAGGCCAGATTGGGCTGCAAGGCTGATTTACTCAGGGGGAGGTTAGGCAGCAGAACCTGTGGTACCTCTGCATGAGAGCATTAAAAAAAAGCCAGTGATTCAGGGGTCAGAAAAGCCACAGCTCACTTTAGGGTTTTGACCCAGACATGGGGGGATACATATATGAGAAAATTTTACTGCTACCACTAATGATAGCAGCTTTACTAAACCTATAAAAAACAATTACTGTTGGAGTTAGAAAATAATGAAGTAGGTAAATAATTTACAGGGAGGGAAAGAGGGCCTGTTTAAAACCCGATCAACTGTGACTGCTCTGAAGCAGCCCCCAGAGCCTGCAGAAGACTTCAGTTAGGTGCACATTATTTAATTGGTTTCAAATGATTTTCTGGACTGCTAATCACCATGATGTAATAAAAAACCTGGGCAGCATGTTGAGTGCTATAGCACATTAGAGATGTTAAACTCCTGAGAGTTTAGGGATGGCTGCTCCCCTCGACTGGAGTGTGAAATACCCTGAGAGGAGGTGTCTGCAGGTGGGTGAAGCACTGCAGGGCAAGTGGCCACCAGTAACTGCTGAGGAGTCAAGGTGAAATATTCATAGACATTCTGAAAAATATCCACCACTCATGAAAATACTGATTTTGAAAAGCCATGAACTTTGGAAGGGACAGAAGTTCACTTTCTTACAAGCATAGGTTGTCTCGCTAAAAAGAAGGGGGGAAAAAAGGAAAATTGGAGTTTTGCTTCACAGTTTCAGTTTTTTAACCACTCATTAAATAGTTTGTGGACTCCAGGATCCTCATAATGCAATGAATCTTCTTCATGTTTCTCAGGACCAGAATAAACCATGCCATGCTTTCACCCCTGTGTGTCCAGGATAGTGGGGGGGAGAAAAGGGGACTGAAAAAAAAAAGGCCAGTAACTCAGCATGGAGAAGGGATAGAGACTGCAAGCACTGATGGAGGCTGGAGAATACCTCTTCCCTGGAAAGGCACCATCAAAGCAGCTTCATCTGCTTAAAGACTTCCTACAACATGATCCTAAAACCACAACACTTCATCCAATGGCTTTTTGCTGCACAACTCATTTTCCACAAAGCTCCAGCTCAGTGGACTGCAACCCATCCATGAAGGAATTTCAGATACATCCTTTTTTGTTGTTCGTTTAACTTTCCTTTTTATCCTGGTGTTGATAGAGCTGAACCTCAGTGGCACAGCTGTGTCCTGCAGAACCACTGATGCTTGTTTAAATATCTTTTGTAGCAGGTGTATCTAACATTGCTCTGAGGGGCTAACACAGAGCACTCACCCAGCTAAAGCTGCTCTTCCACTTTGTGCAGTGAGTGTGAGAAGATCAAGGGGGAATTCAAACATTTCCTCACTCCACAGCAGAGGTTCACGTAATACTCCTTTGGCAGAGTGGGAGGCAGAAAATTTCCATAGGAAACAGCAATTTTAAAATACAAGCACGCTCCCAAATCTATGAGCTCCAGGGAGGAATTGCAGAATTGCCTCCTTTGCTGCCCACCAGAACCATCACCTTTGTTTCTCCACTGGCTCTGCTCTCCAGCAAGGGCAGTGGGGGCAGCTGGCTCATGGGACTCACCTCCAACTCAGACATCCTGCAAAGGACAGGCCAAAGCTCTCCAGCTCCTTCAGAGTTTGCCTTGTGCATCTTATTCCCCTTGTCCCCATCCAGTGACCTGCAGAGGTGCCAGCAGGACAGGCCAGGTGGGTGACAGAGGCTGCAATTTCAACCAGAGAGAAAGCCCCAGAACCACTTCAGACAGCACGATCCTATAACACAGGGAGCCTGAGCCTGCCTCTGTGAGAGTTTTGGGGGATTGTCTGTAAACCAGCAGGATTTTGGTTCAGGAGGAGCACATCCACAAGCACATCAACACCTGTGAAAAAACAGCCCATGACAGTTTGTGCACTGGGGTGATATGGACCAAAACCAAATACCCCTCAAACTCCACAGCTCTCTCCTGGTCCAACAACTCAGCCAAAAATTTTGCTAAAGCACATCCAGCCCCACGTGCTTCAGTCACCAACTGTGATGGTGAAGCATCTCCCACCATGCAACAGTGCTGCTTCCACATTTAAACATGATATAAACATGAAAAATGAAAATGTTCCAGCATCCCCCAAACCTATTATGTCCAAAAGAAACAAGACTCTCCTTGCTTTCCAGGGAAAACAGGAGGTGAAATTAGAAGCGGCTATTAGAGGAAACATGAGTCGTGCTTTTCTAACCAGCTTTGGCTTTATCTGCTCTTCCCAAGCCTGAGGAGTAACAGAACTGAAAGTTCCCTTTTTGATAATTAGATTATTTCTGGGAAGAAAACAGTCTGTGTTTATGCAATTATTTTGCTGCCTTCTTGTGCTTTCTAAAAGCTTTCCAGGTAAACACTTCCCAGCAGAGCTGAATGGGACCCAGTATATACTGCTTTGGGCTTTGAAAGCTTGAGACATTTCCCTCACTTCCCTGTTCCCCTCAACATTTGGCAGTCACAGATAGAAAACCCACACTCTGAGCAGGGATGTAACATAAAGGGAATGCTTGTCTCCCTAGAGCAGCTGTCTGGCTCAGCCAGGGAAGATGCCACTCATTTCTGTGGCAGCACTGCTGGTGAGCGGGACAGCAGAGCTTTCCAGAGCTCATGGGGAGCATCTCCAGTTTGCAGGAGCTGGGATCAACTGGAAGGATCCTGGCTGGGGGATTCAGAGAGGTTTCTTGGCCTCAGCAGCCTCCCCCAGCATTTATTGCAGCCTGTGCTCCCTCTCATGAGCTCAGTCCAGGATATTGTGCTGTTGACAGTTGCAGTGCCTGACCTCGTTATGAGGAGTGTGTGTTAAACCCTTCAGTGAGGCCCTGGAGACCACACTGCACAGCACAGCACAGTGCTTGGCTCCTGGAGAAGCAGTACAACCTCAGTGCACTAAAGATGTCCCATCAGCATCTGTCAGCTCAGCACAAAGACCACCAGCCTCAAGAGGCTTCTCCCTCGAGAGGTGTCCTCCCTGTGGGCAGCTCAAGCCCAAACTCCTGCTGGCTGCACAGAGGCTGCCATCAGATGAGTGTAAATAATGTTTTTGCCCTGGGTCACTAAAGAAAGTCATGGCAGAATCAGATTTAGAGTTCTCATCCTTTAACTGCTCTGAGGCAGGAAGGAGAGGAGGAATCCACGCTGCTGATTCCCAAACACAGCGCTTCCAAGTCACAGAGAATTCCTGAAGAGCTGGCCAAGGAGGCAGCTCTCAGGCCTGCAAACAGCTGCTCTGCTGGGCACAGCACACGAGAAGTGCAGTGAAAGAAGAGTTTGTTCTTTCCTATGCCAAGGCAGGACAAGGTAAATGCCACCAGGAGGGACTGCCAGGGACCATGAGGATGACCAGGGCAATGCTTCTCTGAGGAAGTGAGCCCCAGAAGCTGTGGCTGCCCCATTCCTGGCAGTGTCCAAGGCCAGGCTAGATGGGACTTGGAGCACCCTGAGATAGTGGAAGGTGTCCCTGCCCATGGAAGGGGATGGAACTGGATGGGCTTTAATGTCCCTTCCAACCCAAGCTTTTCTAATATTAATCATACCATCACCCTGAAATTCAGCGGAACCACCTGTGTTTGCAGTTCTTTATAGCAGAGCATCATCATGTCTGTACTGACTCATGAAAAGGCAAAAGAGTTATTCAACACATTAGTCACTAGAGATCAAAATCACTTCCTCACATTATGACTTTGTAAGCATTAATCTGCAAATCTTCTGCAAGAGGTGAGGTAAGCATTATCCCAAAGCAAAAAACACTCTTTATCAGATCACTTTCAGAAACATAGTAATAGAAGAATCACATCTTCAGTCCTTAGCAAGTAAACAGGAACAAAGGTCATGACAACAGCAAACACAAACAACGTAGGCAGAACGATAACCTCACTTCCCAGAACCTGCTCCCACTTTCTGCTAGGTTTTTGTTCAACCATGTCCAATCACAGGGGGAAGACTCTTCCAGCAGATTTCCCCCTGTTTGGCCCTTCCTAACCTCTCCATGGGCACATATCCCTTTAGTGCCACATCTGAGCTCAAACCTGTCCCTAAGCTTCCATGGCTGTGCCCACAGAAAGAGCCATGGACCAGCTCAATCAATACACCAGCAGGGATACAAATGAAGTGAGGGTCCTAAATACAGGTGACAGCTGTCCAAGAGTCCCACACATCAGAATCACAGCCAGTGAAGAGGTGACAGCAGCTGAGACCTGCTCAGCCCAGCCTGGGTGCCAGAGGCAGGTGTTTATCAGCAGAATGTGTCCTCTGGAGCAAAGCTGTGGCTTTACAAGAGCAGGTGCATCTGTGGAGACCAACTCATTTTATTGACCACATAATATTGGAAAGACTTGTTTAATCCCAAATTCAGAGGCTGAGGAAAAACAGAGATTAAGGATGGGACAGAAAATTAGCAAAAGCACAAATGGCACAATGCAACACCCCTGTGAGGGGCAGGAATACAAAACAAACCCTTTAAGGAGATTAAAATTAACAAGAATGACATTCAGCTGGAAAAAATAGGGTGACATGCTCTGAGGATGGAGTAATGAATCCAAAAGGGTAACAAGGATAACACATCCTCTCAGGATCCAGCACTTTCTCACTGATGACCTCCCTTCATCATGCCACCAGGGTTTCTGTAAAAGGTAAGAATGAGTCTGATCTCTCCTCAAAACTTAAGCAGGTGCTCAGGTTGATGACTCAAAAGTGAGTCACAGGGGTGCAAAACCACCAAAGGATTTTACACACATACCAACTCAGAGCTGCTGAAGCCTTTGTAGAAATACTTGTAATGGAGGAGCAGCATTTCAAGCATCCTAAATCTTGAGTGGTCCTCAAAAATGTTTTAAGAATTGCAGTTGATGTATGTTGAACACAGACACTTTTATCTTCTCTAGCCAAGTGTAGTGCTCCCTCCATGATAAGTGCAATTTATTTTTACATTAAAACTATTTTAATAACTTGCACTCATAGTCATTACAATCACAGATCAGGATTGCTGTACGTCATGGTAGAAGACCCAAATGCCTTGCAATTAATTTTGTATTTTTGTTCTCCAGAAGACTTTTCCTTCAGGCCTATAGAAACACTTCAGTAGTTCCCTGAATGTGAAAATGATGTTTGTGCCACTCTGCTAATGAGAGCAGCTCCTTTACAATATCACTGCTGAATAACTTTCTCCTGGCCCATGTACACACTCCTACCCATGTACTAATTCACTCTGGAATATAAATGCCATGACTAAGAGGGAGGTTGAGTCACCAGTGATGCAAGCCCTGTCCCCACAGCCCAGCTCATCATAACCCAGCAGGAGGAGCAAACAGAAAATCCAGAGCTGCCATGCAAGGAGCAGGGACAGATGTGGCCCTTAGGGACATCCCTCCAGCCCTTCCTGTGCCCTTGCAGTGCCACAGAAACCAAAGGGAGACAGGACATGGGCCCTGTGCAGGGGAAGATCTTGTGATAATTCATAAAAGATTCGTGTTAATCACAAAAGAATTGAGGTTTGTATAAACCAGGATACTAAGGTCTGAAGTGAAGCATGGACACTGGATAAAGGAAAATATATGATTAAATCATTCTGTTTTAAATCACCTTGTTATGAATATTATGTTTTCCAAGTAAGTTGCATCTACTACCAGCTTGCAAAATCAGACTTCCCAATAGCCCTTCCTGCCTTTGTTTGATCAATGCTGCCTATCTCAAGGAGCAGACTTCCAGAACTTTGCTGGTGCTTATCTACAAGGACCAGATGGCTATCTGTGACTGATTATCCCCAGAGACTTTGTGAGTTGGGATAAGGATGTTTATTCGACCACCACCGCCTACCTGGCAAAATTATGACAGCAAAAAACCAAAAATTATTGATTACAACGAGAAACCATAGTATAAGAAGAGGCTGCAAACCAAGGTTCGGTGGAGCGTGGTGTGGGCAGTGACCCCTCACATTCCCCAGTGCTGCATTGCTCCATCTATATCAAATAAAGCCATTTAAATTTTGCTGAATATTGAGACTATTGTTTCTCATTTACAATAGTCTGGTTGCTGTGCAGAGGGCAAAGTAAGGACAGATTTATTTGTAGCTTTAATAGTGTCTAAAGAAATACACCCCATTTCCAGTTGTCATCATTACTGCCTCCACATTGCAGGCAGTGCCCTCTCCTCCTTTCTGCTCCTTTCTGCTCTCTGCCTTCCACCTCAGGGCCACAGGGCAGTTATGGGTGAGAAGAATCTAATGACTGCTGCTGGGACAGGATCCCAGGTGTCCCCATGAAGTCACCAACACGCAGAGAGCAGCCCAGAGGGAGCATCACCACAGATAAGGAGATGACTCAAACCCTGGCAGAGATCCAGTTCCTTCCTCCAGGAACCAGCAGATGCAGGAAGAGCCTCAGACAGCATCATCACACAATCTGGACCTTCCTTCCCTTTCCCTTTGGCAGCTCTTGGAAAGACTGACAGCCCATTTGGCCCACTGCAGCCTCAGCCTTTGTCTCAAAGTTCTTGTCCCTTATTCACAGTGAGAGCTGCAGAGAGGGCATCAGAGCTGTTCCTCCTTTCCCCTTGGGATGAGCAGTGCTGCTCTGGGGATTCCCCTCAGCTGGGGGAAACTCCAAGAACCCAAAAGGCTCCTGCATATCCCCAGTGAACAGCCAAGGACTTTGCCAGGGAGGAGGAATTTAAGTAGCCCTCACCTTTCTGGGAAAGGGAAATGCAAACCTCTAGAGTTTATTCACTCAGCAGTTTGGAATTCTTCCTGCTGAGAAGGTGATCACTCAATTTCTCACGAGATTTTATTTACTGCTGAAAATTTCCTCCTGAATCTCACAATTTAAGCTCCTATTTAAGCCCTCACCCAGTTCCCCAGTGACTCTGCCCCAGCCCAGCTGCCAGACAAAGCAGCCACTCCTTCAAGCAACACCCCCAAAATAGAAATCATCACTATGTGGGTCAACCAGAGCTTTTGGGGGGCTGCAGATATGGGAACAGCTATGTCAGGACTGAGGTGTGAATCACCCCAGAGTGACCCTTTTCCCAAGGAGATGCAAGTCCAACCATTCCCCATGGAAAGCTTGGCTACCTCCCAGCCACGTATTTGCAGCCTGATGCTTTTAAAACACAGAGCTCCCCACTTTCCAATTAGGTGTTAAACTCTCCTCTCTCTGTGCATCAGCTCATGGATAAAGCCTGAAGGCTCCAGCTCGACTTGGAGCTTTTGCAAAGGCAATTTAAAGGAGCTGAATCCTTTTCAATAAGGCTTACAGAAGGATTAACAGAGCTGGAAGCTGAGCACAGACCTCCCGAGTCTCAACTCAGTGCTTCATTCACGATGTCAGCCTCTTGAGTTCTCTGCAGCAAGAAAAATCTTCATAAAAAAGAAAAAGTAAAAATAGTCATACCAAGAGTGCTGGCATCCTGAATGCAGGAATAATCCACAAGGATTTAGTTATGGATTACTTTGCCATTGTCAACTCACTGTCTAACTACAGTTAAGAAACTTTTGTCAATCAAATTAAACCCATTTTAGCAGATGGAAACATTAGCAATGTTGCATGGAAAACATTGAATTTGAGGCTTTAATTCACCACTGCACAGAGCCACATAAATTGTCCTCTGCAAGAGAAAAGCAGTCTCTCCTGAGTAAGTGTTCCCTATATTAAAAAAAAAAAAATAAAAAAAAAGATAATTCAGTTTTAAAATTTCCCCTCCCTCCCAGCTGCTGGGATAATTGATAGAAGAGACTGCAAGAGAGGCAGGGTTAGAGTAACAGAGCACCACTGAGACCAGGAGCACTGAAATTGAGCTTGAGCAGGGTAGGGCTGCTGGATGGAGTAAACCAAAACTGGCAGAGTTATAATTAAATTCATTATCTTCATCTCTGTCTATGTAGGAATATCATAGAATCACAAAAGGATTTGGATTAAAAGGGACCTGAAAGCTCATCCAATGCCACCCCCTGCCATGGGCAGAGACAACTTCCACTATCCCAGGAGGCTCCAAGCCCCTTCCAGCCTGGCCCTGGGCACTTCCAGGGATCCAGGGGCAGCCACAGCTTCTGTGGGCACCCTGTGCCAGAGCCTGCCCACCCTCCCAGGGAAGATTTTTTTCCTAATATCCAATCCATAGATACTGATTGTTGTTACAGCACCCAGAGTTGCTGTTGAGGTAAATCCCAATCACCAGGAGCTGCCTGAACCTGTATTCTCACAGAAACTCAGTGAGAGATTTCAGAGATTTCACCAGATTCAGATTCTGGCTGCTTTGAGCTGGGAGCTGTGATCCAACAAAAACTGTGGAACCCAAAGCTCCTGCCTGAAGCACAGCACACCCCATGCCCCAGCAGATGGATGTGCAGGAGGCAGGGACAGCCCTGCCCTTCCCCTCCAGCCCTCAAATCCCACACCTTAGAACCAGCTGCCCCTGCAGGGCCCTACAAAGCTCAGTGAACAGCAGCCACTGCAAAGCACTAAAAAATATCAAAATAAAGCAAATCCTTCAAAAACCAGGGGATCAGTTTCCATCCCTCCTTACAATACTTGGCTAATCAAAGTCACAGAGCCTTGGCCAACAATGCAGCACCCCAAGGATGGCTGTAACACACACAGCCCCATGGAGTCTTTGCCTTTATCCCACAAGCATTTGCCCAGGTGAGATGAAGTACCACAGCCTGTTTTCTGGGATGCTGCCTGGGATGGTTCTAGGCTGGCAGCACAGCATCTTTGCCTCTTGATGCTCACAAGCATTTTAAAAAAGCAGCCTGGTTTGCATTTCTTGAGGTTGCTGACAACCAGCTCATAACTGCATAGAAATAGGAGAATTAATATCTTGGTGCCTCCAGTCTGCTGCTTCAGATTCATCACCTTCCACGGGCTATAACATGCTGGCAAGGCTTTTTAAAGCAGAGACAGACTGACCAAAGAAGGGATTTTTTTTTTTTTTTTTAAATAGTGTAAATCCTGACCTTGGAAGACGTGGCAGAGATAAATAAAGAATTGATTATACCATAATCCTGACTACCAGGTCCACCAATATACAGAATGATTTTTTCACTGCTGCTGCCTCTCATACTTCAGAGGAAGCATCTAATGGCAGCATTAAGATGCTGGGCAGGTTTACACTGGAAGGAATGAGGAAATTACAGCTGCTCAAGCAAGTACCACTGCTGAGCATGTGCTGATAACACAGAAAACCTGGGGGGAAAAAACAAAAACCAAACCAGCCCACCAAACAAACCCCAAAGCCCCCCCCCACTCCCACATTTCTCTCCCTATCACATTCTGCCCTGTTGGATTAAGGTTTTCCGGTTTAGGAAGGGAATTACTCAGACAAATGTGCCAAGATTCAGAGCCAGAGATGAGCTCCAGATGAGGACAGATCTCCAAACTCTTTTGGAGCAATGAGAAAGGAGCAATCACAGATGTTATACCTAGTGCCAGGACTGGCTCTGGACACTGCTGATCCTCTTGGGATGGCAATTCCAGGGCAGGGAGTGATCTGTGGTGTGATACAGGGCAGGGCTACCAACCCCAGGCTGCTCTCATTTGCAGCTCTGTGCTTCCTCCCAGCCAGGAGCACTCCCTGATCCAAAACACTCCCAGGATCTGCAGGAGGAAAATGCAGCAGCTTCTCCAGAATTACTCACAGAGTGAAGCATCCTAGCTCAGCTGCTGCCTGCAGAGATAAGGATGTCCCAGTCCCTGCTCAGCCCAGCACCGGCCCTTGGAAGCTGCTGTGAGCCAGGACACAGCACCTGACACACCTGCAAGGACCTGGCTGACACCTCTGGCCAAGACAAAGCCCCCTTGGTGGGCAACCCCACCCAGCAGGGCTGGTGGGGCACTGCTGCTTGGAACACCAAGCCACACAACTGCTGCTGTAAATCCATCAACCTCAGCCACGGGCTCAGCTCCCACCTGGTCCCTCCAGCCTCCTCTGGGTACTGCTCTGGGGGGGCAGGAATGTCCCAGGGACCCTTAAATGTCACCTATTCATACTTTTATCAAATAACACGGTCTGTCTGTTCATATTTCTCCATGCCTTGCCTTCACCTCCCTGCATTGTGCATCAGCAGCTCCCAGCCCTCCTTCCAGTCTCTGCTCCACAGGCAGGATAAACACAGGGAAGATTCTCTAATTCCCTCAAGGGAGATGGCCACACTTCACCCTCCCTCCACCTGCTCAGACTGCAGATCCTCACTCTAAATAGTCAGCTCTTATTCCCAAAATCATTTAAGACACAGCTGCAGCTAAACCCCCAGCATAATATTCAAAAATTTTTCTCTTTTCCAAGTAAAAGAGACATCCCCTATTCAAGAGCTTTCCCAGAAAAGGCAGAACAGGGAATACTTCCAGGTCCTTCACCCTGAGAAGGTTTCAGTGAGGCAGTTCAAGGTTCAGAGATTTGCAATTCCGTTCTGATTCTGCAGTCGGGAGAAATGAGGGCTGGCTTTGCAGTGATCTCCTCTGCTGTCTGTGCATCCAAATGAACTGTGAAATTGGAAAGGGGGGAGTCTGAGCATCCTCACCTGTGCCTGGCTCCAGAGCCAGCCTTGCAGCAACCTCAGCAGCAGGACCAGCTGCCACACGTGATGCTCAACCTCACTTGCTCTGCCAGCACAAGTGTCAAGAGAAATTGGGGGAAAAACAGAAAAAAATAAACTAAGGTAAAGCCCATCTTCCTCTTCCCCTTTCCTGGTTATTCCCATTAGAGCAATAAACTCAAATCCCAGCAGCTGATACCAAAGCTGACAGGTCTGCAAGGGACCTGTGAGGAAAGAGCAGTGCCCTTGCAATGCAGTGTGGCCTTCTTGGAGAGGACAAATTTGCCTCATGAGAAACCCCATGAGGTGCTGCTGTTGGACTGATGCAAGTTAGCAACGACTCTGTTTTGAGAGACTGTTGAGAGAGATGTTAAAATTTGACTTCTGGACTGCTTGCTGTGAGGTGAAGAGGATTCACATCCCTTAGTGGCATTCCCTGACTGCCCTCTGATACTGGCACCTGCACTGACACACAGGAAAAGCCTTTGGGAAGCTCCCAGGGCTGCTCTCCCAGGCACTGTCAGCAGCTGGCCCAACCTGCAGGACCACAGCCCTTGCATCTCCTGCCTTCCCAGCTCCTGGGCAAGCAGGGCAACACCTCCAGAAGGGAAAGACATAATGCTTCACCTTCAGAATGCAAGCACAGATAAAAGTATTGGTTGTTCAAAGCAGTTGCAGTTTCCAAATCAGAGACAGGATCTGGGGAGCTGAGCAACTCAGAAGCTTAAAACTTTTGTCAGACAACAACTCTTCATTAGTTACTCTGAGCAACAGCAAGGTCCAACAGCTGTTAATTTCCTAAAGCAGAAAATTATAGTGGGAGAATTTTTAAGTCACATTTTTTTCCTGCTTTCTCTGCTAGTAGAAGCCTGGAGAGCACAAACTTTCGTCATCTCTCCATGTTCCCCTGCATATGGATCAGTGTAGAGATCTTTTCCTTACAGGAGCCAGACAAAACCTCACTTGGTCATGGTCTCATCTCTGCTTCAAGGAGAAAAGTAGCTGGACAGAACTCAGCCCAAAACAGCAGAGTGGGCAGAGAGTCCATCCAGCTGCCAGAAAAAAATCCCCCAACAGATACACAGAGCAAAGCAGAGACTCAGAGCACCTGGATGCAGAGAGCTGTTCCCAGAAGTGAGGTCCCCACAGGGCCAGTTTGCTTCAGCAGGCAGGTGATGCCTCCAGGAATTGAACACTGAGAGCTGGGAAGAGAGAATTCCTGATGGGAAAAGGGATCCTGCCTGCAGATCTCAATGCCAGGGGTCAGGATTGCTGTCAGTGCTGCCACAGACAGCTCTGACTGCACACCACAGCATTTCCAGCACCATCCATCAGCCAGGCTCCAGGTGCAGGGGAAGAGGAAAGCTGTATTTGACAGTATCTGTATGTCTCTCTACATATAAAAATATGATTAAGGCTATTAAATAAACTAATTTGTTTTTATGGGATTGTTTCCCTGGTTAGAGCTAATGCTGAGAAAACCACGAGCCTTGCCAACACAACTCCCAGTGGGAAGCATGAGGCAGAAGCTGGGGCTGGGTAAAATTAAAGCTGCACAGGGTAAAAGGAAGAGCATTAATTTTCTTGTAGATGCTGATTTTCTTTAGATTAGGGAAATGCTTGCACACATTCATCAGTAAAAACCAAGCAGACAAGAGAATAGAAATCTTTTATGAGGAAAATTATCACTTAGCTCCAAAAAGGAATTAAAGAATTTAAACCAGCAGTTTAGATGTTTGAAGTTACTTTCATTTCCAAACAAGAATGGAAAGCTGGAATGGTGAGGTCTCTTGTGAGCTGGAAAATGAGACATTAGGGAGCTCTGGATGAGAAGGTTTGAAATTAAAAGTTTCTTTTCAACAGAATCACAGTATTTTGTTAAATACTAACACCCTTAGGTTTGAGGTGAAGCAATAGGAAAAAAATCTTTTGAAAGTTCTTGTCTCAATTAATATTGACCACAGAAAATATCAGTGGAAGCACATTTTTTAATTACAAAAGTCTCTTTTCTCTTCCATTACTCATCTGTGGCTTTAAGAGGCTTTGGAGAAGGCTGGGATATTGGAGGAGGTGTATGAATTACTGATTAACTCCACAGGAGAGCGCCGAGCTGTGAAATCCCAGGGCTGGAAAGCAGCATTTCAACAGGGCACTTGTGTCATCTTTACATCATCTGTAGGCAGGAATTACAGCAAGGAGACAAGTTGAGATGTGTGGACTGCTCTCCTGGAGGGATTTCAGTGTAAGCACAGGAAGGATTTCAGGCTGAGGGAGCATTGACAGCACAGGTAGCTGTGAGCTGGTAAGTCAATACCTGTGGGACAAGGGCTTGTCTTTTGAAGTCAAAGTCTCATTAGCTACATTTTTTGCTCATCATTTTTTGGTTTGTTTTTTTGTTTGTTTTTTTTTTTTTTAGCTAACTTTACTGGAAAGAGGAGATGGAAAAAAGAAAAACCTGAGTCCAGGCTGCTGCCAGACAGAAGTTGTATGACATGCTGACAGCCAAGTGTCCATATGCTTCCCTCATGGAGAGTGAGTTACTCCTCATCTATAAATAATGCAAGAGACCTGTCTGCAAAGAATTAGCCTGTGGTTATTCTGTTATTCAGTGCACACAGGGCTGAGACCTGGATTGATTAACCTGAGCAATGGGAGAACAAGGTGTGGGATGTCAGCACAGCTGTCACTGCCACAGTGTGGCCAAAGGAGATGTGACAGGAGGATTTGGGCAAATTGTGCTTCCCACAGCTGGGAGCTTGGGCTGATAACACCAGAGTGGAGCAACACTGAGCTGTGAGATGAAGGGACAGGCCAGCTCCTAATTTATGGTGCACAAACTGTTATTGCCAAGGTATCACATTGTCCAGCCTGTCTGTTTTTCCCTCCATGGGAAGCCTGCCCATCCCAGCAGCACGGCTCAGCTCCGTGTTCTGAGCAGCTCCAGGGCAGTGCTGAGACATTTCTGTTCACACAAACCACACACAGAGCATCAAACCCAAGCACTCCTCACCCCAAGGGACTGCTCCAAGGGGTCCTTTCCTTTCCTTTCCTTCTCTCCCCCCTCCTGCAGTTCTCTGTTGCATATAGGTAAAACCTCACAAAAGAAAGGCATTGTAAAATCCTGGTTCAGGCCTGCTGCTTTGGCTAAGTACAGCTAAGAGCTGGCCTAACAAATACCTGTGAGAATCAGCCTGTCACCCTTCTGATTTGGTGAGAAAGGAATCAGTATCTGTGTAAATAATTCTGTGCCCATGAGAGAAAAATGGGGAGGAAAAAAAAGGAAAAAAGTCTTTGCCAAAAAAGAAAAAAGTTATTTTCTTTAAAGAAAGTCTTTGGCAAAGTACCTACACTGGTAGCTACTACCCAATGAACTGGGCAGCAACAACTTACTAAACAACTAAACAAGATGCTTTTGGGAAACCATATAAATATGAACTGTGAAGAATAAAGATGGGCTATTCCTACAGGAAGAAAAAGTGTCTGTCTCAGTCTCTGCTGTGGCTGTTCCCCTCTCATTTCTGCCCATAAAGCCCCCAGACTCCCCCCTGCTCCATGGAATGGTTGTGATGCCACACTGAGCACAGAGCCAGCCTGGGCACCAGCAGCAGCATAATCACATCAGCCCCGGCCTGCAGGCAGTGAGGCAGCTGGAGGGGGCTGCAGGGATAATGGGCAGCACACAGAGCTGCTGTGCCTGCCCTGCCTCGGGGGCTGGAGCCTGGCACAGCCAGAGCCAGCTCAGAGCTCCCTGCTGCTGCTCCTCACAGCCTGGAGCCACGCCAAGGGCAGAGCTGCATCCACAGACACTTCTGGAAGAAACAGCACAGAATTCCCTTCCTTCCACCCCCTGCAGGGACAGCCCAGGACAGGCACTCACTGGCCCAGCTGCTTCAGACAGGGGTTGTCAGAGCCTGACAGAGAGACACAGGCTTCAGCCAGCTCTTAAAATGCTGTTTATTGCACAGACGAGGTCACAGCAGCTGAGGGTGGTGGGTGAGCCCAGAGCTGCTGGCTGGGGGCAAGCTGTGTGTGCTGAAGCCCCTCTAGTTGTGGTTACAATGCATTTTATACTTTCCATTACAGAGCATCATAATACATGACTACCAATCAGCATCATACACAATACCTTTTATATTTACATATAACCTATCCAACTGCTAAAATTACCGTATTGTGTTAGTGACTAGCCAATCATCAGAGTTAGTAGTTACACGTTAGACTTTGGGACTTGTTCTGCAGTGGAAATTTCTGAGATCTTTTCTCTACCTGCAACATTGGCTTTCTTGTTTGCCTGTGAAAATCCTTTTGTTTGGTAAAAACATCTTTTGTTTGAGGTGTATTTATCCTTTGCTCTAAGCCATAAAAGCCCCTTCCAACTCACTTGCTCTTTGCCTTCTAGTCACCCAGTCAGACCGGCTCAGCAATTATTTTCCTCTATATCAAAACTCGCATTCATTCCTATAGAACCTTCTGTACACCTGCAAAATTCCTCTGTTAAATTCTCGTCCTTCCCAACAAGGGGTCTCTTCTCCTGCCCTCAAGCTGGAGGCACGAAGTGGGTCTGTGTAACCCCAACATCAGGCACCAGGGTCCCCATGCACTAAAACCTTCTGTCCAACTTATCCTCAGATGTGTGAGCAGAACATTTCAAGGTTTCACCAAGGTCTAGGTGAGCTTTAGTGACCTTTAAAGACACCAATAAACATTTGAGCAACTTGAGTAACCTTTAGGGAAACCAGTAGACATTTGAGCAGCTCTCTGAACTGGAGCAACCCAAAGAAGAACCCACCAGATTTCCTCCTTCCCCCTGTCATTCCTCATTCCTAACTTCATGGTTCCTCTTCACCCCCATGTTTTCCCATGCTCTCTCACAAGCTGTTCAGTCCTACATCCCATCTACAAGGCACCAGATTTTTGCTGCTGCCTGAGATGTCACAGACACAGGGACCATTAGATCAGCATTAGATTTGGGAACAGCAGCTCTTGACAAGGTTAAGTCTCAAAATGATACCTTAAGACTTTAGCTTTTATATTTTTCAGACCCTGTACTACATTAGTGCATAACTCTGAACTCCATGTGAAGTGTTAATTGCCGTCTTCACATCTTCGTCAGACAAAACAATCCCTCTGGGCCTGAAATTCAAGGACACTCTACAGCCTCAGGCCCTGAAAAATATAAACAGAAGTGAATTGGGGAGAAGCAAACTAGGAAATATGACTTCATTACCTGAAGCTGTAATTTGAGGATTAACCCCTGATATGTAAATGGACCAAACTTATTCCTGTCTGAAAAACTCATGACTGTTGTCCATTCTGGGTGTAGCCTCTGCGAGGCTTTTGCACTGCCCAAGGTGAATCTATTGGCCTTTAATAAATCCCCACTTTATTCTCTTAACCTTGTCTAGCCTCTGTTCTAGGGAGCCACTCCAAGGAATCAAAAGCAATCCACAAAACCACAGAAAACTGCCCAAAGATGCACACAAAGGGTGGCCTGGGAGGCTCAGAGACTGTGTGTGCTGCACAGTTACTGAATACCCACCCACAGGAGTACATTTGGGGTTTGCTCACCAGGACAGAGGCACACAGGCAGAAAAGGAGCAGTGACAGAGATGGAGAAGTTTGGCACAAAGCAAGGGCTGTGCAAGACAAGAGATAAACAGGTGAGGTGGGAATCTGGCACAGGGGAGAGGAAAGAGGGATAAAGATGAGAGAGTTTGAGAGATGCTGTCTGCCAGGTGCTGGCACACACCAGCAGAAACCACATCACAACTCATCAAGTGTCCTGACAAGAAGCTTTGTCAAGGAGTGCTGACCAGTGAGAACTGGGATATTTTTGTACAGCATGCTGCCAGTTTGGAGAGAGAAGGCAGGAACTCTTGTCAGAATGTGAGAAAACCCATTTCCACTATATATTTTAAAGTCTTGAAAAATCATCCCGATGGAAAAGGTCTGTGCTGTTCAGCAGTGAGTTACAGCTGCAGGGAGCATCCAGTGCAACCCTTGGGAAGAGTGGAACCCTTCCAAGAGTGAAGTTTACTTGTTCCTTTGGCAAACTGTTCACATAGGATGCTCTTGTGGGGAAGGGAAACAGGTCTGTGCACATCTCTTGTTCCAGCCTCATCTGGCTGGAAGCAGGGGAGAGCAGCAGCTCCAGTTTGGGAGGGGATGGGTTTTCACTGAGCTTTTTCACCCACTCCACTCAGGAGGAGTCCCAGGAGACTTCCCCATCCAGGCATCTCCCAGACATGGAGGAAGCTGGGCCAGCAGAGGCACAGCAGGTTTCCTGTCAGGGGAATGGACACCCTGCCAGCTTTAAATCCCACATCCAGGCATCCCTGGCATAACCAGCATCCCCTGCATTTTGATCTGCTTTGTCACAGTCTGAGCCAAGGCAGCAGGAGATGAAGGGCTGAACTTTTAGAGGAGATGGATCAAAAGAAAAAAGCCATGGGGTCAACTTTATCTTCCTGTGTAAAGAAGAGAATGAGGAAATACTGATGAGCAGAAATGACAAATGCAGGAAATCTGAAGCAGAAAGATGACTCAGAAGGGAGAGGCTGAAGCACTTCAGCATTCAGAAGGCTGCAAACAATCACCTGGAAACAGGTAGAGACTGTGCAAGGAAAAAGAGGATTGCTTCTTTGTGCAAAACTGAACTTCCCTGCAGGGACACAAGGAAGAAAGGATTTCCCAGCACAGGGACCTGAAGGACCAGGCTGGAGCTGCAGACACCTGCCTCCCAACCAGCTGCATGCTGCTGAGCAGGAAAGCTTGGCCACCCCAGTGGGACCCCTTAGGTCAGAGCAAACAGCTCCCCAAGCTCCCACAGCTTAAACACACAAATTTTCATTAACATACCCCATGGGGACTTATTTTCCAGACTCATGTGTGCAAAATAGACAGAAAATTACTCTAGGGATGTGTAAAAACACTGAAACACTCAGATTCATAACAAGATTTATGATCAGAGGGAGCTGTGAAGGCAGCCCGGAACAGTGAGAGATTGGGCACAACCAGCCCTTGCATGGAAGAATTTGTTCTGTACCACAGAAAAATGATTTTTAGTATTATTTTTCTTCCTGTTCATTGTTCCTTTTCTTTCTAAATCCCTCCAGAAAACACCAGGAGTTATGTATTAAGGGCCAAAGGATGATCTGTGGTGCATTTAACAGCTTCTTTATCACTTCTGAGAGGACCTGGGGTCAGCAGTCCAGACTTGATCTTCAAATGGTTTTTTAAAAGCAACATTTTCAGTCCAAGTATTCTTAACTCAGTGTAAGCACCACATGCCTTAAAACATAGATTTCTTTTTATGCAGTGAGTTAAAAGCCAGAAAATCAATGATATAAAATAAATACACCTGACTATGATCTCCCCTGCTGTATGACCTTATTTCAAGGATGCTAGAACTGTATTTAACCAAAAACTATGAAGAAGCCCCAGGATGAAACAGCTTCAGCTTTAACTCTGGAGTGTTGCTTCTTGCTTCAAGTTCTGTGTAGTGAATAACTAGAAAAGGGGTGAATGTGATGCCAGTTTTCCAAAGAAGGTTTCAGTGATGAGTAGAGGGACTATGGAAGAGTAAGGATGGTGAATTAGGAGAAACTGGAGTAAAGACAGTGAACAGGCACTTGAATAAGCAGAGTGGGGGAAGGGCAGCTCTGGTTCTTTGAAGAGAAGCTCTGCCTCAGGAATAGGTGGGAGCTCTCTCAAGGAGCCCACGAGGGTATAGAAATATAATTCTAGCACTTTGTTTGGATTGTCAGAAAGCAGCCAGCAAGGCCTTCCAACAGCTAATCTTTGACAAGCCAAGAGCAGAGGTCATCAGACAAATACATACTTGGTTAAAAGTTAAGAAACAAACTGAGGGGGTAAATGGCCAATTTTCAGAGGAGACAATCACCTGTGATGTGCAGTCATCCAGCACCTTCCTAAGTGAGCAGGGGATAAAGGAGTGAAGGGAAAAGCGACAAAGTTTGCTGATGATGCATAGAGATTCTGGAGAGTAAAGTCCAACTGAAACATTAAACTTGTTTGTTTCTTGATCCTGATAATGTCTGAGTCCCCCAGAAGGGCTCCAGCAGCAAATGCTCCTCCATGCTCACACAGACCATGACAACTCCTTGCAATGTAATTAATGTGCTTACAAAGGCCATGACAAGCCCTTGCAATGTAATCAATTGCTGTGAAACCAAGTGGGTGCCCTGGGCACGGCTGTGGGGCTGCCAAGGCACAGCCATGCCAGGAAACAGCCAAAGTGGGAAGGTCTGGCAATGAAAGTTTGAAGGGAAAATGCTTCAAACTGCTGGGCAGAGGTGGCACAGGTAGCAAAGGCAGAAATCTGCCCTTCCCTCCTGCCCCAGTGAAGTTCTGTCAGCTCCCACTGCTGTCCATGCACAGCCGAGGGATTCCTGTTTGCTGTGCTGTGAGGAGGAGGCACAGCCAGATGTTGCACTGGCACAGAGTCCTGGACCATCACTTGGATAATGTCCCAAGGGGACAGGAGCTCAGCCAAGGTCAGCACAGGTCACCCAGAGCCTCTTTGCAAAAGGTTGTGGTCAAATAATTACAGTCATTACCGAATTGAGTCACGCACTGCTAATGCAGGCTGGCAAAAAGGAGCTTCAAGCCACAAAAATTCTTGAATGTTTTGCTTGCACTTTCCACTGGAGGTGTTTAAAGGCTCTCAACAACCATCCTCCCATGCAGCAGGTGCCCAGCCTCCCTCATTTGTGCCGAGCACAGCAAACTTGCAGAGTGGGAAGTGCTCCAAGGTGCCCTGCCAGCTCCAGCCCCTGAGCTGTTCCTCACCTTCAGTGCCCCAGCCTGGAGAACCACCTTATCCCAAAAACCCTGCTAAGGACAGTGCTGGCTGTTCAGCCCTGCTAAAAATAGCTCTGGCAACATGGGAATAGCCAGTGTGTGAACAAACAAGGAACTGTGGAGATTTGGGTGGCTGGGATGGGACAGGCTCCCCTCTGCCACGGGCTCAGGAGGGGACCAGACCAGCCTGAAGTGCTCTGAGCCCAGGAGATGCATGGGAAACCTCCCTGCAGCTCTGAGCACACGCTTCAGAGGCAATATTCCCTCCCTGTTTACACATGGAACAGCCTTCCCAGTGCAGTCAGGGTGGCTCTGAGCTCAGCCATGGTGTGGAAGGATGTGAAATGATGCACTTTGTTTCACCTGGATCTCTTCATCTGCACAGCCCTGGGGTGCTGCAGCATGAGACAGGATGCAAAACAGGAGGATTGAAGCAGAAAGGCAGTACAGCTGGAGCAGCCACTTCCACAGATTAAATCATGGGGGCAAAAACTGCATCCCACAGCACCCCAAAGGGAATGGAGAGGTGATGTGCTCAGGGTCTGGAGACACAGAAGAGAATTTCAAACTACTGCTGATTTCTGCACTGAGTGTTTTTTTGGTTTTTTCTTCAATCCTTTGGGGTATTTTTTCATTAATACAGGTGTTCATACATTTTGACTAGTCTGGAAAATGAGGGATGCTATTCCCTTTGTCTCACCAATAAAGCAGCTTTGACACCCTTCCCAAAACCCAAACCCTCCCCATTTTCAGCCATTTAAAGCACCCAAAAGCAATGGGACATTGCAAAGGCTGTTCCCACTGGGAACAGTCTGCTTTAAATTTAAAGACCTCCAGTTGTGCAGCACTGATACAATAAAAATGTACCACCAGGGGTTTTCATGCTGCAGCTTCATGTTACTTTCATGCAATGTCTTCGTGGTGATTTTTTGTGGCTGCTGCCACAAGTTTTTCTATGCCATAGCTGGGAAATCAGCAGAGAGAATAAAATATTTGCAATGAGCAAAATATTTCCAACCCGAGCAAGGTGCTGTGTCCACATGAAGAGTGAGGTGAGAGGAGCTTTGAATGATGCCAAGTGCTTGAGGAATAAGAGGGAAACGATCCCAGGGTGTCAAGAGGGCACTGTCAGAGCAGCTCATCTGGAAGAGAGCAGGAAGGGAGGCAGGGTGGGAGCAGCACAGCTGGGGCAGGTTGGGTGTTTGTCTTGGTGTGGCCTCAGCCACCACAGGGATGAACTCAAAATAAATGAGTTGCACCAGAGCAGTCAGTAACAGGGGTAGAAGGGCATTGCCTGGGCTGCAAATGGGCAGGTTCATGGTCTGCACCCCCTTCTCACACCAGGGCTGGGGTGAGCCCTCAGCAGCCCCAAACCACCCATCTGCTGCTTCCCATTGAGTGGGGCAGCACCTGGAAACAAAAAAGCCTCCATCAAGTGAAGTGTTACTTTGGACCAAACCAAGGCAAAGAATAGCATTTTGAGATAATCAAATATGCTTTCCAACTGTGGAACCAAGCACCTGCTCAGTCTTCCCACTGCTTTTGACCAGGGAATGAAGCCACTTATTCTACATTAGAGCCATTTCCAGAGGAATTTCCCTCTGACACAAAATGCCAGCATCCACTTCCCTCTGAAGGAAGGTTTTCAAAATGCAGGAGCAAACAATGTTGGGAAGGGACAGTGGGCAGGGGAGTGCTGCACCCTGAGAGAAGGGGAATGAAAGAAGAAACTACAAGAGAGTGTGGCACAGGTGGAGTGCCACATCCACTGCTCACTTGAGCAACATCCCCCAGCCTGTTCCTGCACCAAAAGTGCCAACAGAGGAACAAACACTGCACAGCCACCTCCCCTGTGCCCTGCAGGGTCCTTTGCTGCTGCCCAGACCTGGCGCTGGTGACACAGATGTCCCTGCAGAGAGGGACTGTCTGACTGGCACAGAGGAGGCATCTGCTCCCTGTTCTTCATCCCAGGAAGCAACCCAGGGAGGGCAAAATGCTTTATTTAAAAACTGGCACATACTTTCGAGTCTTTTAACTAGCACCTGTCAGTTTTGGCAGTGCTTTTAGCTCCAAGTCTTTCTTTTTCAAGGCCCCTGCACAGAGCTGTTCCCACCTGCCTCGGCAGGGAGCTCACAGCAGCGCAGGGGGCACAGCAGGCTCATGAGGAAATCTCTGAGGAGAGAGACTCACTGCTGGGTTTTGAGGAAAGGAAAGTTTCTCTCACTCCAATCACCCAGCCGGTGGGTGACTGTAATGGTTTGAAAGCAAAACCAGTGAGAGATTTTAATTCAGAAATACAATTTAACAGGAAAAAAGAGAAAAATAAAATGCATGCAATAGTACAAAAGAAAAAAACACTGACAGAGTCAGAATACAACCTGACACCCGCTGGTTAGGGTGGTGGTAGCAGTGCAGATGAAGTGATCTTGGTGAAGTAGTGATCCTGTAGAAAAATCTGGGCGCTCTTGTCCCCTGGAAGCCAGTGGGTAAGGGCTGCCTTGGTGTTCCAAATCTCAGTTTTTATCTGGGTAGGAAATGCTTGGCTCCTCCCCCTGGGTGGAGCATCTCCCAATGGGATGATGGAATTTGATCAGCCATGCACTGGGACTCCATGGCCATTAACAGGAGATATCTCCTGGAGGAAGGATGGGCTGTGGGAAAGATAAAGAATACTGCCCCAGCTGTTTAACAGCTGGGCCATTAACAGAGGATATCTCCCACAGAGATCAGGATCACTGCCCCGCCTGCTTTCAACAGATGGTGATGGAATACTACATTTGGGCACATCTTTACATTGTAACCTAAGACAGTGACCCAGCCTGTCCTGCAGCCCTCTCTAAGCACAGGTTGGTACCCAGTGCCACCAGCATCACTGGGTGGCAGGAACAGCTCTGTCAACTCAATCTTGAGAAGACAGGACTGAGGGAACCTGGGGACCTCATTCCTGTCTGCCATTGTCTGCAGGGAGGGCTCAGAGCAGGGACCAGGCTCTGCTCCATTGGGCCCAGCAATGGCACCAGAGGAACAGGTAGAAACCTCACCTGGACATGAGGAGGAACTTCCCTGTGCACTGGATTGCCCAAAGAGGCTGTGGAGTCTCCCTCACTGGAGAAATTCCAAAACCTGGACACAATCCTGTGCTCTGAGCTCTGGGATGGCCCTGCTGGAGCAGGGAGGTGGCACCAGATGAGCCATGGTGGTCCCTTCCAGCCTGACCCACCCTGTGTGACTGTGATGGCTCCACTGAGCCATGGGGACAGAGCCCTGGCCAGGGGACAGGAGCTGGAACAGCTGGGGCTGCCATGGCCCAGGGCACCCACTCTGTACAGCCCAGCCATGCTGGGATGGCTTTGGGAGGGGGCACAGCCCTGTGCCTGCTCAGGGACCCCCAAACTGCTCCTGGCACCATGTGCTGGCACGGGCTGGATGCTTCTGATGCCCTGAACGACTCGAGGGAACACAGTGCAGAGCAGAGAGGGGCTGCAGCCCCAGAGAGGCTGACACAGCATCTGGAGAACTCTGGCTCAGTTTGATGACACTGCCACAACGGGGAAAAAAGGACTTTATTGTCTCCTTTACTGTCTCCTCAGGGAAGAGAAGACAGGCACTGGAAGTGAGCACTGAGCCACCACCACTGGGAATGGAAGTTACCCATCAGAGTAAGCAAGGATTTGTATTCTGTGGGAGTGTGATTTTTTGTAGAAAAGCAGCTTTTTAAAGGAGCATTTGAATGAGCATCTGCTGCTCCAGAGAGGTGACCCACAGCAGCACCTGCTGTCACCATCCCCAGCTCCTCCCAGCTCTGCCCCACTGTGTGCAGGGTGGCAGATGCCACCACTGGGTCCACAGTGGCACCAGCTCAGTGTGGTGACATTTGCTGCTCTTTATGCACTGCCAGACAACTTCTCACATTCCATCTCTTGTCTCCTGTGAGAGGGTTTTGAGAGCTCCAGCAGAAATCTTTGCTGCCCGGCTGAGGATGTGTGCTGCCCTCCACGCTGAATAAACACTTGGGATCAGCAGCAGGAGCTTTAGCTGGAAATTATGGAGCGTTTTTCCTAGCAGTCTTCTGGCCCCAGAGCACTTTCCTAAACCTTCTAATTCCCAGCTATGAGAAACCAGGCTGAGAAATAGAGAATAGTGTCCCAGGAGGGAACAGGGCAGCTGTTCAGCTGAAAACAGAGGAGGAGAGGCTGAGGACATGGAACCAAACTGCAAAGGAACGGTGTGGTCAGCACCAGGCAGAGCAGAGCACAGAGGTGCTGCACAGGGTATTTGGGATAGAAAATAATGGCAAAGAGGCTTTTGTCTCTAGTCTAGCAACAGCTTCTGGCCCATGGAAGGTTGTCTCAGTGTGTCTGTACTCCCCATGGCTTTCCTGATGATAATTTGATGGATTTCCAGGAGAATTCTGCTGTGATTTCTGTTGTTGTTGGTCTTGAATGCTTTGCAATAAAGAGAATTCAGTAACATTTGTCTGTGACCCTTACCCCAGCACTCAAAAACTGTTGACAAAGACATGATCAGGTTTTAACTGGAAGAGAGGAAATGTGACATATTACCCAGGCTAAATCCTGTCCCTGAAGAGGTTCCCCAAACACACATTTGTGAGAAGGAAGCTTTTCTCAGCATATGGAAGGAAGCAATGACCTCTTCTGCCTCCCATAGCTTGCCTGCTTTCCCCCTGATGATTACACTCACTGCAGCTCTTCCAGGAACTGAAGAGAAGAGGAGGAGGTCAAAGGATGAAGAAGATCAAATAGCACATCTCAGACCTCACAAATAAAAGTGTAAATGGGGCTGTGCACACTGAGAGGGCAGCTGTCTCCACAAAATCATGGAGTACCTGGCAGGATGGCTTGATTTAAAGTTCAATGAGGCAACTGTGCCCCACTGTAGGATGCAAAAGGCTGCCAGAAAGCCACCAGGGTGTGTGAATTAGCAGCACCCAGCTATAAGCACTGCCCAAAGAGCTTTAGCCCTGCTTTAGTCCTAAAACCACCTGAGGCTAAGCCAGGCTTAGGTAGGACCCACTGTGCCACCTGCTGGGGGTGTTTGACTGTGACAAATCCATAAGCAGATGTGTTAATCACTGCTGGGAGATACAAAACCACTCACTGCTATCAAGGTTCTCCTATATAGACAATCTTTATACAGGTTCTCTACCTGTGTAAAACTCACTATAAGGCTCATTAGCAAAGACTTCAGCATCCTTGTCTCTGGCCTATGCAGTTTTCTGTACCCCGAAGAACAACCCTACAGCAGTGGAGAATAAGTGAGGGAAACTTCTGCTTGGCAGCTCCTGGATGCTTGGTCTTTTCCTGATGTCTCAGATCCAGGACTTGAGCAGTCATGTGGGAATTTTTAGTGGTAGTGGAGGACCTGAGAGATTGGTCAGGAGAGAAAAAAAAGAGCAGAATAAAGGAGTTCTAAAGTTTGCACTGAAATGTAATCAGCAATGTAATTTGGGGGAAAGTTTTTGAAAACACAAACTCCTGGAGTCCCTGACAGCCCTGGGAGTGCTCCTGGCCCCAAGGCCAGCACCAAGACATCTGCAGAGACTCAGACCCATCTGCAAATGCTGAGGCTGCCCAAACAGGGGCCAAGTGAGCCCCCTCATGCATGTCACACAGCAGAACAAATGCCATCGTGCCTGCTGTGCAGAGCTCGGGGCTGCAGGCAGATCAGCTGGGGAGATGGAGTAACATCCACTCCTCATATGGTTTGTCTGTCCAGAGTGTCCAGCCTAAGAACAGCCTGGAGTCCCCTGGCTGGGATGGGACAACCAGGGCAGAGAGGACAGTGACAATTCCCTGAGCTGCCCCTGTGCCTGGCCTCCCCAGGAATGAGCCGTGGTCCCTGCCCACTCCCAGCCGTGCAGGACCTTGGGGAGCACTGAGGCAGCTCAGCCTTGCTGCTCCCTGTGCCACCATCACCTCCTAAAGTGCCCCTGCTCACCCCAATGCACCCCATCCCTGGTGGGCATGGAATGAGCCCCCATCACAGCTCCTGGGAATGCAGGGTCCTCAGCCTCAAAGGGAACCCCACCCACATCATGGGGACCAGCCCCTGACCTCACCAGTCTGGGGGTGCAGTTTGGCCCCCTGTGCCACACCACAGTCCCATATAGACCCTAAAGCACCTCCCAGCACCCTACAGCAAGATTTGGATCTCATTGGAGTCCAAAAATTGTAATTTTTGTAAGAGCAGAGGTGATCTGTGAGATTCTTCAGAGCATCCATGTACTCTGTGTGGGAATATCTGGGTTGCTTCCCCTACCCTGGAGAGTGACAGAACTTGGACCAGGAAAACCAAAGACATGGTGACCAACAACCTGGGACTGGCCCTCTCCATCCCATTTCAGCACCACCCCTCGAAATGTCAGTGGAATTCTCACTGAGCAGGGGGAAGCAGAGCAGCTATAAATCCCAGATTTGTGTAAGGGATCCTGGATGAGAGAAAGCAAACCAGAGATTTCAGCCCCCAGAGTTTCACTTCCACACAAAGCAGCCAAGTGCAAAGCCATACTGACTCCAGAAGGACAACTGGAGTCTCACATTGCAAAAACAAGAAAGGAGACCAAAATTAAAAAAACTTCAGTGAAGTCTCCAGATGCTTTGGCTGAGTTTGGGTGGCTCTTCCACCAGTGGGGACAGACATTGGGAAGAGTGGAGAAAACAACTGGGGACCAGCTGGGAATTTGAATATCACATTTGCATGTGTCCAAGACCATGAGTGTTGGAACAGACGGATTTAGATGCAACTCTCCTGGCAACAAGAGACCCAGGGGACTGCCAGATCTCACCAATGCTCTTCCTCAGGAGCTGCTGCCATTCCTGTGTGTTCCTGGCCACCAGCAGAGCTTCAGGAGCACTTGAGCTCAGCACGATGCTGCAAATCCTTGCTTTCCTCTGGGTTGATCCCAAAGTCAGGGCAGATTCTCCAGAGCTCATTGGAATTTCTGTGTGACCACGAGAACACTGGTAGTGCATGCTCCAGAGATGGATGCTGTGCTGTGGATACTTGTGTGTGTTACAGGGTCTGGAGCTGAGTAAACCAAGCCAGGCAAATGGGAATCACATCTTATCCTGAGCCTGCACATGATTCTAGACCTGACCCAGACCAAGAATGCAGACACATTCATGAGATTCTTTTAAGTCAAAATTTATTTTATCAATTTTGGCTGCATTTGTACAGATTTTTTTGGTAGAAGGAAGGAGCAGCTCTTATTAGATTTTTAAAATGTGATACCTAGACAAAGTTATATGTCCAGCTTGGAGCAGAAAGAAGTCCTTGGCTGCTGGCAAATTTGGATTCAAAACTGCCCCAGTAAAAGTGGAATATGCCAAAGGGCCTTTCAGAGACCTGCAAAGGCAGCAAACAGCTGGTGGGGGCACAGCTGGGAGAGCACAGCTCAGCTCAAGACACACTAGAAATTTTACTGGTTCCATGAGGTTTAAATGAGTAATGAAACACAATTAAATTCACATAGCACTGGCATAAATCCTCACATCAAAGGGGAGAAAGAGTCTCATTTGCCCTGTATTTAATAGAATAATTATGGCTATTGCCTGTGCAGTAACTTCAGAAAGCTCCTCTGCAGAACTCCAGCCCTGTAGCAGTGGATGTTGTCTGAATGACTAAACCTTTAGTCTGAATGACTGAACTAATATGACCTGTGTCATATTTTAGAGGACTCCTATCTTCACCCAGGACTGACTGTGCAGCTCCTACTCCTGTTACACAAGATCACAGGGGCTGCCACCCCTGTCTGCAGCTCTGACAGCATCAGACAAACATGAAAACCCCTGAAACTCAGAGCACTGGGAGACAAGTGAGTACAGTGATCCCTGCTTTAAAGATGGGGCAATAAGGGGAAGAGAAGCAGCAAAACTACGACCACCAGCAGCCCTTCGGAGCCAGGGCTGTGAAGCTGACACTGCCCACACTGCTCCCAGCCACTCCTCCTCTAATGACTGCAGCAGGACACACACACATGGGAGCCCAGCTTCCCCTAATGGCAGCCCCGTGGGCACCGACATTTCCTGGTAAATGAAATCACTGGTTTAAGGTTTTCCAAAATGTTTAAGTGCCACAAAAGGAAGTTTTGGATCAAGTTGGGATCCACAGGACCAGAAAACTGATGGATTACCCAGATGGATTGCCCTTCCTCCATCCTACTACTCCTTCCTTTCCCTGGGATGGGTCAACACCAACTCCAGTGGCCCTTTGGGGACAGAGGAGTGACAGGAGTGTGGCAGTTCCAGTGTGAGTGCCTGGACAGACACCTGGACACACCTACCATGTGCTGAAGGTGCTGAGAGAGGCACCCCTGTCCCCATCAGCATCCCTGCACTCCCCAGCCCTTTGGGCCACATGCAGGCAGCAGCAAAGGGATTCAAGGACAGCAGCAGGTTGTCCCTGCTCTGCCTGGGAGGATGACACTGCCACATCAGTGACCTTCTCACTCCCAGTGGGAGCAAATAAAGCATTTTGCCAATGGCTTCACTATCAGTGCTCACCCAGGGACTGTTCCTGCCCCCTGGACTCACACAGGCAATGGGAGTTGGATCTTCCTCAGAAGACAGCCTGAGAAGCAGCTCCCATCCCATGCTTCTCCAGAGTTTTCTAGGGGCCAAACACAAAATGCAAAGTCAGAGCAAAACCTGTACATTTGAGAGTGTTCAGGATGGGGTTTCTCAGCCAACCCTTGTTAGAGCTGCTAACATAAGATCTATTTTTACTGTAAAATCCAGCTTCCACATGGATTTGCTCTAAAACCAAGCCCTCTCCACATTCAAAAGCCTATCCCTGAGCCGGGCCCTGCTTTGCCCAGCAGCTGCCCCACTGTGGGGACAGGCACAGCCAGGGCTCACCAAGCCAGGTGCCACCACAGCCACCCTGGGCAGCTGGAGCAGAGCTGGGCTCCCACTGCAGGAGGACAAGACCTTAGATACAAGATGCACCCCCAGGCACCCAGGCTGCAGAAGGCTGAGAACATGGAAGCAATGATATGAGTACCCAGGGAAAAAGGCAGAGGAGGGAGCAGCACTGCAGGATGGACGTGCCAGGGCCAGCTGCTGTGCCAGGTGCTGGTTTCTCCCAGAGCCCAGTGCTGGGAAGCATCACCTGCCCACTGTAGGTGCCCAGTGCAAGCCAGAGAAGCAAGCAATGGGCTGCCAGGCATTCCCACATCCCTGTGTCCTGCAGGACACACCTGGCAGAGGTGAGTGCCCCTCACTCCCCCCTGGCACGAATCAGGAGTGACTCCCTGCAGTCCACAGGGACAAAGCAGGAAACTGGGAGCAAGAGCAATGCCACTGTGTGCAAGCAACCAGCACCACGTTCAGCTGCTCACAAAATCCAGAGTTTATCTTCAGCATTTCCCAGCACCAGCCCCATCCACACACTGCTCTGTTGCAGGGTGCTGGGCTGATCTCGCTCCGTGTTTGAGTATCACTGGGCAAAGGGAACCACCCGACCCCCAAAGAGCTCAGGTAATATTTTGTTACTGCCGGCCTGAAATGTCTCAGATGCTGTGGTGCGTGATCCCACTGCACAGATTCATCTGCTAATACGCCATCCAACCCAGATAAACTTCGGCTTCGCTTTGGAATTGATCTCCAAATCGAGGAGCTGTGCAGTTTCCCCGGGCAGCCCACCCTCCCTCAGGAATCTGACCCTCCCGCAGGATTTTAACCCTCCCTGGCCCACTCTCCTTCCCCAGCTGTGCTGGTTTTGCTCAGGCAGCCTTAGGAATTTGGGAATTTCGGGATTCTCCCTCTCTCGTGCGGTGCACGGAGGGTGCTTTGCCTTTCACGGCTCCGGGGATGGAACATCCCGAATCTCTCCCGTCCCGCAGGGCAGGGCAGCCGAAGGAGCCGTGGTTATCAAACCCTGCTTCTTTAAACAGGCTCTTCGCTGCCTGCAGTCAAAGCCACGCTATGCCTAACGTCACCGGGGAGCAAAAATAGCCGGCACGAGTGGAGGGAGGGGAATGTGAGTATTAAGAGCGCCCAGATTTCAAACATACTTGGCTTGGCAGCGCGCTCCCTTCCTGCCCCTGCCGATCCAGATGCGACGGAGCACCGGGATCTCTCACACTCTGCCCATGAAGAAGGATTCTCTTCTTTCTATTTTTTTCCCCTTCTTTTTCTGTGTTTCTTTCTTCAAGTTAGATTTTCTTTCTTTCTTTCTTTCTTGTAGGAAACTTCATCTGCCGGATTTAAAAGCAAGGTTTGAGCAGGAGGAATTAATTTCTGTTACATCTGTAAATATGCACGGTACTCCTGTGGGATTGTATCGTAGAGGGAAAGGCAAGATTGGCTGGGGAAATCGCCTGGACCGTAAGATGCTTGAATGGCTGCTTGGAATAACAAGCTGTCTATTGTGCGTGCATGTGTGCGAGTGTGTGTTTGTGTACGAGAGCAGCAATGGTGCGAATTTTAAAATTATGCAAGGGCTCCCCATTTGGCTTAATTTTCCTCTTCCAGCTCTGCCTGGAGATGGGCGAAGTGTCTGAATGGAATTAGTGCTGTAGGAATTTTATGAATGGAGCAAAAGGCAGGCTCAGCGGAAGAGGAGCAGAGCAGGGAGATGCGGTGGGCTCGGCTCTCTCCGGCAGGAGCTGTCACTCCAGGGAACTGCACAGACAGGCACCAGCACGGCACACATCTGCTACAAGTCCCTGGACACCGAGTGAGGCAGCTCCTGAGCCATGGAAATACGCTCCTGACAATGAGTTATCACCAGCACACCGAGCCGAGAGCTGCGTGTGGGACCAGTCCGGGCTCAGCTGGAGCATCCCATGCAGAGCTGCTCATTCCTGTGCCCTCCTGCTGATTGTGAGGCAGAGCAGCAGCCACAGCTCCCGGGGCTGCCATGTGTCCTTCACGGGAGTCACTTTTCACTGCCAGCACAGCTCGGACACCAGCATCGATAAAAGGGACAAGGAGGGGATGGACTGGCTACACCTGTCCTACAGCAGGAGGGCACTGCACAGCACAGCAGGAGCAGGACGAGGCAGATTTGGGGTTGCAAGGTCCAAAAAATGCATCCTGATGCTGATGAAGCTGCTGGGGACCAGCCCAGAGCAGCACTGTCCTGAAGGAGCACTGACCACTGCAGAACCCGGCTCATCTCTCACCTGTACTCAAGGACTGTGGTGGGAGACGGGCTCTCTGCGTTTCTCTGGTTGTGGCACTTCTATCCCAGTTGCTAAGTGAGGGGAAATCTCCCTCTGCACTGGATTGTCCTCTCTTATACAGAGTTTTCTGTGATGTCTCTGTAGCACCCGTCATCCTCAGCAGGTGGTAGTGGGGAGAAGGAGAGGGCAAGTCATGGAGAGGATGAAAATTGTCCATCCTCAAGTGCCACAGAGGTCACTGACAGGGTGACACAAGGGCAGCAGGGGAGGGCCTGGAACTGTAATCCTCCTGCCAAGGAGACAGTGGGAAGAAAAAGGCAAAGGAGTCAGAGCTAGTGAGGAGGGAAAGGGACACCTAACTCACTGGGAAAAGCATCAGATTCCCAGGATTATATAAATCCAACCTGCCCAGTGGAACAAGACAGAGGGGAGTCTTTGCCTGCTGAGCCCTACAAGGACAAAGCAGTCCAGCACCCTCCCCTCAGCATTTTCCAAAGAAAAAGAGACAGTCTGAGTGCTGTAAAACACACGGTGCAAATGCACTTCTGTATGCAGTGACCTCTAGGATGGCACAGGCTTTTGCTATGCCTTAAAATCTGGACATTTTAGCTGCTTCTTCAGCATTTCTCTGAGGTAGGTTTGCTCTCCTTTTGCCTACACCCAGAATGAATTCAAAGCAGCCCAGTCCTGATTTGTGCAGCACTGAGTCTGAGCTAAGCAGAGGCTCCCACGTACAGAGCTGCCTTCACACCTCGCTGCTCAAGGCTGTTCAGGCAGGTTCACACCCAGCTCTGGCTGAAAGAGATCTGGTTCACAGACACATGGACATCTCTGGTGTCACAGTGGACAGACAGCATGGAAAACCCTGTGTTTACTGACATAGAAATCCCACAGGGAAACTGCACTTTGCTTTATGAAGTGCGTTTTTCTCCAGCACTCGAATGATGTTTGAAACTTCAGGACAGAGGAGGAGCTTCTCATTCAAGGGAAGCTGCACTGTGAAAACACTGAAGGAATGCTGGACAGGACTTTGAATGCATCACTAACACAGAACAGACAATTTGGCTGCAAATGATAAATCGAAAGTTTGTTTTCCCTTTTTAGGGGCCTTGTGCTCCTTCAGAGTTAAGAATGTAGCAGAGGTTTAAGCAATCATGCTGATAGCTCTGTAAATCATTGTTATGAATTTAGGAAGGATGTTTTTTCCTCCAAACCCCAAACTAAGGACTGCAGTAAGTGGTTTTAGTGATCCACACAATCTTTCTTGTCTCTTTTCCATGGACACACCTCACAGCTGGGCTCTTGTAACGAGAGCACGAGCCCTACAAGTGTGGCCTCAGTGCTGAAGACCTTTGGTACATTCAGGCAATGCAGATACGTGCTCAGGGACAGGTAACTCCTAAATGATCTCTTGTGTTGCTCTGGCAGATTTCTAATACATTATTTTTGATGTCTTTCCTCTAGTGAAGAATGCACGTGGTCCTTGGATGAGACACTGCTAAGAAATGGTTCTACACCTGCCAGCAGCCGCGTTTATCGGAGCAGAAAGAACCTCCTCAGACTCCTGTAACATGAGCAAAGCTTCTGGCATTTAAACCCGGGAGGATGTCCCTAAGTGACGAGCTGGAGAGCCACTTCTCTGCCACCCCCTACATGGTGACAGACACAAGTGAGGACAGCGTGTCGAGGATCAGAACCAACATCTCCTCCAATGGCACCGGGGACGGCGCGTGGGCGGCCGGCTCCACGGAGGACATGATTGCCATCTGCACCATCGGGGCCATCCTGTCACTCATGTGTGTGATCGGGGTCACAGGCAATGTCTACACCCTGCTGGTGATGTGCCACTACCTGCGCTCCTCGGCCTCCATGTACATTTACATCATCAACCTGGCGCTGGCCGACCTGCTCTACCTCCTCACCATCCCCTTCATCGTCGGCACATACTTCATTCAGAAGTGGTACTTTGGGGACGTTGGCTGTCGCATCCTGTTCAGCCTGGACTTCCTCACCATGCACGCCAGCATCTTCACCCTCACAGTCATGAGCACAGAGCGTTACTTTGCTGTGCTGAAGCCCCTGGACACAGTGAAGAGGTCCAAGAGCTACCGCAAGGCCATTGCTGTGGTCATCTGGCTGGTGTCACTGCTGCTCACCCTCCCCATGCTTATCATGATCCAGCTGGTGCAAAGGGACAACAAAAGCATCTGCCTGCCCACCTGGAGCAAGCTGTCCTACAAAGTCTATCTCACCATCCTTTTTGGCACCAGCATCGTGGGCCCTGGGGTGGTCATTGGCTACCTTTACATCCGCCTGGCCAAGATTTACTGGGTGTCACAGACTGCTTCCTTCAAGCAGACCAAGAGGCTGCCCAACCAGAAGGTGCTCTATTTAATCTTCACCATAGTGCTGGTCTTCTGGGCTTGCTTCTTGCCTTTCTGGATATGGCAGCTGCTCTTCCAGTATTATGAATCCTTCCCTTTATCTCCCAAGGTGATGAAGAACATTAATTACTTGACAACCTGCCTGACCTACAGCAACAGCTGCATCAACCCCTTCCTCTACACCCTGCTCACCAAAAACTACCGGGAGTACCTGAAGAACAGGCAGCGGTCCCTCAGCAGCAGCAGTGGGTACTTCCAGAGGAGGAATCGTTTCCAGAGGATTTCAGGGAGATCCCTGTCCACGAGCAGCCAGCACTGCACAGAGACTTATGTCCTTGCTCACGCTCCTCTGGGAAACAGCAGTGCCTGAAGGTAAAATATATCTCCAAGAACAATCAATATTGACTTCAATGTTGCTTTGATTTAAAGTGTACATTGCACAGGCAAAGCCTTGGCAGACCCAGAATGTGCACACATTTATCCAGAGGCTGTGCCGTGTGTCTGTTCTCATTTTTCCAGTGCCACTGATTTGATGCTAGCAGCACCCAGCTCAACATCTATCTAAATAGCCTTTCACTTTTTATCTTTATATTTTATAGTGTATGTCTCCTCAAGTAGCCATCAATAATGAAAGCCCATAACAGGGCCATGATTTTTAACAGTATCAGCTGTCTCACAACGTTTAAAATTATGTTACCCCATGAATGGCTGTAGTTTGCTCTTTTTATTCTTTAGCAGTAGTGCTAAATTTGTAGTTGTGTGAGGACTGAAGACAATGAAATAAAGAAAAAGCAGCTGATGTTTGTGACACGCCATGCAGTTTGCATTTGGGGTAGGACTGGACAATGTGGATGAGGCATATCCAGGGCTGCTTGTCCTGGTTTGGGTCATACTCACATTTATTCTGCACTCCTGTATATGCACTGGGCAGGATTCTCCAGTCACACAGGTGTGTGCAGTGGAGTTACACCATGGTCCTTGTCAGCAGCACAGGCTTCCCATGACAGTGCCACAGGCAGGGGACACTCAGCATCCCCTACTGCACTGACCCCAAACACCCACGTGGAGCAGCATCACCCGTCCTGGGCAAGCATATCCACCCTCTGCCCTCCTCCAAGGAGGAATTGGGAACCTCTGATGTTGCTGTCCTCAGGGCATCCACTGGCAAACTGCAACATCCAGCCTGAAGCACCAGACCTCCGCCACCAAGTCCAGGAGGAAAGCACAGAGGGAGAGGAGGGGGTTGAGGAGATGTGATTTTCCCCAGGGAAAGCAATGTTCTCTGAAGTGCTTAATACTCCCAATTATAAAAGTGCTGGTTCTTGGTTAGGGAGACAACTTGTTCCCTTCACTGGAAGTGATTTTGCTTTTCTGCTACAAAAACACAGTCCTGCCTACACCAAGAATACGTTGCCTGTCCTGGCTTTCACCAATAATAAAGCATCATTAGTATAAATACATAATCTGTGGTGTCTGGCACTTCCCCAGTGAGGCTAAAAGTACCTTCTCTGGGATGCTGCCAACATCCCTACAGGAGTCCTGTGCTTGCAGCAGCCCTGCTACTTCATTAGCAGGGACATGAGGATGCAATGCCAACACAACCAAGGCACAGAATTAGAACCTAATGAATGCTGAGCAGCAAACTCAGAACTGCAGTGTGAAATCCCTCTGGCAGTGAGCTCTGTTTGCTTAGACTGAGCCTGAATTCATCTATCTATTCCCCTTCAAGACATTTAAATGGCCACTGCTCATGGGGACAGGGACAGATCTGCATGCAGCCTCCCTGGGAAATACATTTGGACAAGTCATTGTCTCTTCCATGCAAGAGCTTGAAGTTTGTCATGAATGGGGGAAGATTCACACCATGAGAGAGGGCTCTGGTGCATGCAGCTCTGCTGGTGAACTGGTGCAGGAGCTGGAAGGGCCTTGCTGTGTTCCCAGCCCCTCCACACACCCCATCAGCAGTGGTCCTGGGGGTCAGGGTGCTTTCCCTGCTTGCAGAGCAATGTGCCAGCAAGTCCCACTTCAGGATCAGCCCCTTCCTGATTCCAGAGGGGCAGGAATTCCACAGATTTGGCCATTTCCTGTGCTGACAGTACCTGTCAGCTTTCAGACCCTCTCAGCTTGGAGACACATTAGTGAAAGCACATTAGAGAGAGAAAAGAATCTTCAACCCTCTGTGAGGGAGGGGGAGCCCCTGGATGAGGGTGAAGAGATTTGTTATGGAATCACAAAGATTGGAAGAGACCTTCAAGACTGAGTCCAGCCATTACCCCAGTGATGCCTGGAGAGTTCCCTGGAGCAGAGGCTGGGCAGGGCTAAAGGAATAAAGCAGGGATTTATTAAAAGCCCTTCAAAGGATTCACCTTGGGCACTGCAAGAGCCCGGCCGTGGCTCCAGCCAAGATGGACCCAAGATGGATCCGAGTCACGAGTTCTCACACTTGGATCACTTTGGGTCCATTTCCATCTTGGCCTTCATTGTCCAATTGCAGCTCCAGCTTCTGCAGTCCCATCCTCCCAGATTCTCTCCTCCATTCGCTGCTGTTTGCACTTTTTGGGGCTGAAGCTGCAGCGCTGTCCTTGGTTGTGGGGCTGGCAAAGGATTGTTTTGTGTGCCTGAGCTGGGAGGAGAACTTGCTGACACTTTGTATGGAGTTCAGAGTCACACACCAATGCAGTGCAGAGTCTGGAAAACATGAAAGCTCAAACTTAAGGCATCAGCAGCAACGTCTCATTCATCATGTGTCCCCCAGTGCCACACACACACATTTTGAACACTTCCAAGGATCCAAGGATGATGATTCCACACCTCCTTGGGCAGCCTGTTGAAATGCCTGACCACCCTTTCATTGAAGAATTTTTCCTAGTATCTAATCTAATTTCCTGAAATCATTTTCCACTTATATAGTCAGGTGTTTATCATGAGTCAGAATGTAAAGTTTAGGAAAGCTACTGCAGCCTGAGCCTTTAGACAGCACCATGCATCTTGCCTAAAATGAGACCGTCAAACTGACAGGAGGTTTGCAAATCTCAGCTCATCCAGGTGTCACAAACCCATGCAGACAGTGCAGAAGCTGCTGGAGCAGATTTGCTTTCAGTTATTCAGTCTGACCCCTTCACCCTCAGCTGCTCTGCTCTGATTCTCTTCTCCAAACCCTCCCCAAAGAATCTGTCTCACAGAAAAGCATTGCAAAACACCTTCCATGGCTCTGTCAGTGCAGGGAGCACCCTGAAAGGAGTGTGAGCAGTGTTGAAGGCACAAGGCCATGCCAGATGTCCAGGGAAAGGAGCTGGGATTCCCTGATTCCCTGGAAGGACACACAGCCTCAGCCCTGGGCTGCACAGTCACTCTTCTCGTTTGAAGCTTGTGCTGCCTCAGCAGGGGTTTGTGATGGGTTTGTCAAATCAGCACAACAAAGCCAAGAGGGGAGACACCCCCAGCTCGGGGACTGGCTGCAGGTGATGCTTCTGTCAGCACTGAGTCCTCTCTGAATGATGAGATGTTTCATTCGAGCCTTTTCCTTCCCACCCCAGGCTGGAGTTAGCTTTTGTTCCTTCAAACACTCACATCCTTCAGCACTCAGCTCAGGCAACAATAAGGGAATATTATTCCAAACCTGCAGGTACAAGCAAGGCTCTGAGCACTTCCCAAGCAGCTGAATCCCAGTCTTGCATCCCAAACTAACTTTACAGGCACCAGCCACGCTGAGATAACATCAGGGAGCTGTTCTCTGCCTGAAACCAAACAGCAGCTCAGCCCCAAGAGTCTGCTGAATATTAGCAGGGGAGCAGGAGCAGCAGTGAGAGCCAAAGAAGGAACTGCCTCCTCCAAGACATAGATTAATTGGGTGTTTAAGGATAGCTACAAAATTATTGCACCCTATTTATTCCTCCTTGCATAAACCTATCATCAGTCAAAGACCCAAGAGCAGTTCTTTACATAAATAAAATCTTAAATTGGTGTGAAAGAGAAGTGTGTATACATGTGGCTGTGGACTTGCATAGCTGAGACCTGACTCTATTTGTTAGTTTTCCTCTATGGGGTAAGGCCAGGAGCTCTCTCATGATCCCAAATCCTTAAGTCCCCCCATCTCTGAGGTGTTTGATGCCCCACAGACTGGAATCACCAGCTGAACTCCAGAGAATAGAAGCCAAAACACCAAATTTTTTGCCCATTTAAGCCAGGAAGCATTAACAATTTCTCAAAACTCGTAGAAAGCAGAGTTGTAAATACTCCAAAGTTTTCCAAAAGGGCCAAGGCAAATGCCAATGCTCCTACAGCTAGGAAAGGCCAGGTACCCACTCTGGTGGCTGAAACAGGCAGCAAAGTACAGGTGGGGCCAGGCAGTGTTCTCAGCTGGATGTGGTCCCTGCCAGAAAAGGATGACATCTATGTTTACCCAAACGATTTGCAAATCCACCCAGAAATTTAAGAATCCTTCTGGAAATTCTTTTATTTCTTCTTTTTCCAAATTCTGAATTGTCTCATTTCAGCCTTTAGGAGGCAAAACAGCACAGTTTCTCACTTCAAGATGAAACCCATCAGTTTGCTTACACTTAATTTTAAAAAGCCTTTTTCCATTTTGTTCGAACCACAGGACTCTTACAAAAGTCCTGTGGTCCAAGTAGGGAAGCAGAGAGCAGCTGTGCATCCCTCTGTCCAAACCCTGCCTGGACAGGGTGGTAGCCCCCAAACTGCCACCCCTGCCCAATTCCCACATGCCACAGCAATCACAGGCACAAACCTCCCTCCTCACCTGCTCATGGAGCCTGATTTAAATTCAAGCCCACACCCAGTTTGAGCCCCCTCCTTGCTCCTGCTGATGCCTTAAGTTTGAGCTTTCATATTTTCCAGACTCTGCACTGCATTGGTGTGTGACTCTGAACTCCATACAAAGTGTCAGCAAGTTCTCCTCCCAGCTCAGGCACACAAAACAATCCTTTGCCAGCCCCACAACCAAGGACAGCGCTGCAGCTTCAGCCCCAAAAAGTGCAAACAGCAGCGAATGGAGGAGAGAATCTGGGAGGATGGGACTGCAGAAGCTGGAGCTGCAATTGGACAATGAAGGCCAAGATGGAAATGGACCCAAAGGGATCCAAGTGTGAGAACTCGTGACTCGGATCCATCTTGGGTCCATCTTGGCTGGAGCCACGGCCGGGCTCTTGCAGTGCCCAAGGTGAATCCTTTGAAGGGCTTTTAATAAATCCCTGCTTTATTCCTTTAGCACTGCCCAGCCTCTGCTCCAGGGAACACTCCAGGCATCACTGCAGCTCAGTGACTGCAAAGCCACCCTCTCCTCCTGTGAGTGTCCCACTGGGACACAGCCAGCCCAGGAGCTCTTCAGCCTCCAAGCACCCAGAAAAACCTCAGCACAAGCTCCCAGAGAGGATCTGGACAACGTTGTGCACATTTTGGTTCTCTTACAGCTCAGGATGGGCCAGGCTGGCTGGGTGAGAAGGATTTAAGGAGCACTTTAGTTCTTGGTCACCAGCTCAGCAATTACCCCACAGGGCCAGAGGGTGAAGGCTGGCATGTGTGACAATTTCCAGATTGTGATTCCTTTCATTTCTCTGCGGCGTGTGCTCAGAAACTTCTCAGTTCAGTGTTTGTTTCATTAAAAGGAGAGGCCAAAGGCTGAGCAGAGCTTGGAGAACAAATCCACCCTTGGCAGAGCTACCTAGGAAAAACATTTCCCTTGCCACTGCTGCCCCTTGGGCATCTGCTGTGGCTGCCACACCTGCATGTCCCCACTGAAGTGATCTGCCCCAGCCATGTCTGAGCAGCACACTCTGACTGACTGCTCTGGGGATTTTTCTTTTTCAAAATGCACAATTAAATCCTGAGACCTCCACACAGCCACTACTCCTTCTCCAGATCAAACTCCAGCTGCCTCTCCAGAGCAGCAGCAAAGAATTCATAGAAAAAAAAAATATCAGACCCTGTCTTGTGCTTGGCAGCTTTGCTTTAAAGTGACATCTGGGCACACTGAACATTGCCCTGTGCACCCCTGGACCCAGGCCAGCTCTGCATGGGGATCTTTGCCATCTATTTACTGCACAAGCTGCCATATCCTGGAGAACAGAGTCAGTTTTAAATTGTTCTGACCACTTTTGACCTCCAAAATCTTATCTGCAAGTCCTGCTTAGACCTGATTTTCAGCTCAGGATGCTGATCCAGGCACATCAGAAGTGTGATGGAATGAAGGTAATCAAGGAGACAGAGTAAGAGCAGAGAATGAATTATGCTGCCAGAATATAGAGGGGTATTTTAAAGTGGGTTGGAAATGGCAAGGCAGAGCAAAAGCAGGTGATTTGTTGCTGACTTCCAGTTTTTCAGTGTAGTAAATATGAAAATTCACTACAAACATTGCAGAAAAAAAAATCCCACATCTCTGAGTGAAAGCTGAGCAGCAGATAAATCCATTGCTGGTAGTAACAAAGCAGCTCACTTTTATTGTGGTTTCCTGGGAACAAACACCCCACCAACATACTCAAAGATCAGGAAATCCACCAGTCAAAAAGTCAGTTTTCTTTGCACATTGAAGGCTTGCTGCTAAATCTACTCTTCCCAAATATTTATCACCTGTGAAGCCATCTGTCTGCGAGGAAGGCACATGTTTGTGCCAGAAGAAATAAGTGTAAATATCACAATTTGTGTTTCAAAAAGCAAACCACTCAAGCATGCATAATCCCAACTGTTATTAGCTTTAATTACATGTCAAGTAGCTGCTGTTATTAGTTTAAAGCTGTCTAGGAAGATGATAAAACAGCACAATAAGAGCAAATATATGACAAAAATCAGTGAAATAACCTGCCTCAGTGATAGGGTGGAACATCCCCTGGCACAGGAGCAGACAGGACAGGATTTGCCACACCAGCTCTGACTGTTACAACCATCCCTGGCCAATTCTGGATCTCCTTTCCACAGACATCCTGGAAGTCCCATAACAGAGTTAATTCATTGGCATCAACTGCAGTTCCAGCCACAAAACATCCAAGACCTATTTTATTTTTTTCAGACATGCCAAAGGCAGCACAAGGGGTGCGCCCACCAATGGACAGATCCTCAAAATAAATTAAGCCTTGTGGGAAAGAAAGGCAATGCCAGCAGTGAGGTGTGAGCATCAGCAAGGAAATTCTTTGAGCCCTGTGAACATGAGAATCAAATATTATGACAAAGGTTTCTAATTCTTAATCACTATTTCACAAAGGGGAAAAAAAGTCTTAAAAGAAGGGAGGTTTCATCCATACCCCAGTGGCAATAGGTGTCCACATGCTTTGGGAATTCAAGCAGCAACACTCCTTCCAAGGCCTTCCTTTCCATACTGAATTTGGTGCCCAGGTCTGAGCACACTGGGCAGTAGAAGTGCATTTTGGCTTTGTCTGTGTTTGTGTTTATTTGAAACACAACAGGAAACACAGGCAGCAAAGCCTCCTGCTGATTGCTTAGTTTAGTTTATGGCTTGCTGCTCAGAGGAGAGTGTAACATAATTAATTCATTAATTGCAAACGTTCTACAAACGGAATTGTTCCATGTTTATGTGAATTGCAAAATATTTATGTGGATCTGTGAGTCACTGGTCCTCTCTGGTATCCTCAGAGGAGAATTTCCTTCAGGATCCAGAGCAGGGACTGTAGAGAGCTCAGTTCTGAGCACAAGGCACAGGGTGCCAGCAGCCCCAGCAGTCTCTGACCCAGCTGCCCTGCCAGGACCCCCTCCCTGGGGGTCAGGGGTTCTCCATTCCAGCCACTCCACCTGGGAGATGCTGGATCCCACCTCCTCACAGCAGCATCTCCACTGATGTCTGGTGAGGCAAAAAATCCTCAGGTAGTTTGGCAACGCTTTGCAAAACCTGGAGAGGAGCAAGGCAGGAGCAGAGCAGCAGGTGGGGCCCACCTGGCATTGGCTGAGATGTGCAGGTAGCCCAAGGAAAGGAAAGTCTGAGTGTGAGAAATGTGGCCAAAGCACACAGGGAGCCCAGGACTGACACAGTGAGGCTGAGATTTCTGCAGGGAATACATGTTTAATTTTGGACAGAGCCTGCCTATCCTATGTTTTCAGCTGAGGCTATTAATCTTTTATTTCATGCAAATTAAGCTTTCCAAGGAAAAGCTACAAGCCTCTAAAGAATAAAAGGAGGTTTGTTTCCACTGGAGTCAATGCAGCTGTACCAGTTTATACTAAAAACAAACCCCAAACTCACCCCAAACATTTTTGACCCTCTGAGTCCAGGAAATCTGCATTTCAGCTGCCCACATGAGTAACAGTGAAGATATCAAGTGACTCCGTAAATGACAAGGTATTCCATTTACTAGGACATGAAGTATTCAAAAGTGAGACCTACCCCATCACACCAGAATCTGTGCAAAACCATGTGAAGTGGGGTTGGATTTCCAAAGTTTCCAGTCCTTGGAGTATCAGAGAATGGTAAATTTCCTCTCTTTAAGGGCAGCCTGTGCTGTTCCAGCCTCCTCCTCCTCGGTGGCTGGGATTCAGTACAGCAGCTTTGGCCATCTGGAATCATTAGAACATCATCCCTGGCTCCTTTGTGATGGACCAAAAATAGTAAAAGCAGTTTCCCTTTTGGCACTTATCAAGCTAACTGGTGGCTTGATGAAGATTTAGTTTAGCTAATTAAGGAAGAAAACATCTTTGTAAGCTGCTGGGGCTTGATTTGCTTTCTGCTGTCTGAAACTTCTCCTTGCTTGGAAACCTGTGTCTGGAAAGATCTGCTGCTGGGCCAACCTGCACCAGAACAAACCCTGAGGCAAACACCAAATGCTGCCACACTCCTGCATTGCAGCAAAGGAGGAGCTTTAATTTATGCCATCCCTGATGAATGGATAGAGCTGAAACTTGGTTACACCTAAGGAAAAACAGCCAGAACCAGCAGGGTTTTGGACACTCATGCACAGCCCACTGAAGCTGTTCTTTATGGCTGTCTTGCCCAGGGAGTTTGGGTATGTCTGTGCCCAGCTGGGCTCCATCCCACCCATGGAGCTCCCACCCATGGACTCCCTGTCCAGGTTAAAGGGAAAAATGACTGCAGTGCATGGAGCAGCTGTGCTCGGCCAGCAGAGACCTAAAAGCTCTTTTTTCCTCTCTGCAGGAACACCAGAATATTAAAATCCTTGACCAAAAAAAGAGAAACCCACATGCTCCCAAACCCAGATTTGCAGTGACTGAGGATTATCTTGCATAGCTTAAGAATCACAAATGCCTACTCTAAACATTTCCTTGGCGGAAAAGAACCTTCTCAAAGGTCATGAAAAGCAAAAATCTAATTTATATCCCAGCACCTGAAGAACAAAATACCCTTCTCAGGAGCAGGAGGTGGTTATTGTACCCTTCCCACATGAAGAAATCCACATCCCCATGGGATGCAATACACTTTGATGTTTGTGTCACACTGCTTTTGAAGTCACTGGTTACATTTGTGGCCCCACTGTGCTGAGCATCTGCAGGTTAGCGATGAGAATCTCAAACACACAAAAGCTGAATACAATAACCACCTCCTGCTCCTGAGAAGGGTATTTTGTTCTTCAGGTGCTGGGATATAAATTAGGTTTTTACATGGTTATTGTATGCTTGAAGGGGAGTAATGGAGATGTGCTGAAGACACTTGGCTGAAACTGAAGAAATTTTGGTGAAACTGGCTCCAACACATCCTTTCATGTGAACCCAGCCCAGTCAATCAACTTCTGTGTGTTTGAGATTCTCATCTCTAACCTGCCTTTTCTTTCCTCCAGTTTTGCCCCTCTCCTCTATTTAGGACACAAATTCCCCAGGACACTGAGTACTTCTTGCAGAGCCTGTGCAGATGCTCAGCACAGTGGGGCCACAAATGTAACCAGTGACTTCAAAAGCAGTGTGACACAAACACCAAATTTCAGCTGCTAATGGTAAAAGCAGAGGTATTTGCTAGAGAGAGGGTTTAATCCTGTACAAAGCTGTACAAAAGCCTGCAGTCAGATGCCCACAGCACCCACCATCCATGTTCCTGAGCAGGGCAGGGACAGGACACATCTCTGCAGCAGAACTGACCTCACCCTGTGCTTGTTACCACCACTGTGAGATGGCTCTGCCCTTCCTGAGCCAGGTTATGCAGCTGCCTCCAGAGTCATTGCAGAAAATATCCTTTTCTTTCCCTCCTTTTTTTTTCCATTGAGTAATAAAGCAGCTTTTCTGCCCTGCTGTGAAAAGCATGGATATCTCTGGATATGTGCTTATGGAAGAGCTGCACTGGCATATTTAGAGCTTCTCTGACTGGTCAGGTAAATCCATCAGTGACATGTAAAAATGCTGCCCAAAGGGATCAGCTATCAGTTTGCAGGAAAGGCATAAGTCAGGAAAGCAATCTACTCAGATGACCCAGAATTAGTTGAGTGCAGTTGTTTCTTCTTAGAGCAGCTGCTGAATTTGCAGCTTTGGGAGTTTGAGTTATACACAGCACTTCCCAGAGCTGCACTGGGTGTCAGCCCACAGCCCATCCAGCAAGCTGCACCTGAAACCTGGCTTTGTAGGATGAAAAAAACTCTAGAAATTGTCTTTTCTGGGGCTTCTCCATACAAGCCTGTGAGCTCCTGGGTGTGCTGTGCTGAAACTCAGCAAATACCTGGGGACCTCAGAGCGACCAAATCTCCCCACACACCTGAGAAACAGAGCAACAAGTTGGGCACAAAAGGAAGGAGCTTGGGGCAACAATCTGCCAGACCAGGATGGAGAAGGGCTGTGGATGTGAACCCTGGGGTTGGCAAACTCCTCCAGAACAGCTCCTCTCTCAAAGTGCTTATCTCCAAACAGGAGGAGCTGTGTGGCAGTGTGTCCCCTCTGCCTCTCCTGAGGGAAGGTGAGCTCCATTCCCAGGTCTGGGCCTTGAACCAGTGCTTCTGTGTTCCTGTTGACAAAGAAAAGCTCAAAAAAAGTTTGTTTTCCATCCTGAAGTCCTTTGCTTTAATGCACAAAAACAACAGTATGCCCTATACATCTTGGATCTTCTCTTCAGCATAAACTAACACACAGCTTTGTGTTTTCCTTATTTCTGAGCAAAATCATTTCCAAGAAGAGAGAGGATCTGCCAAGTTGATTGGGAAAGGGAGCAAGAAACATTTGGGTGCAAGCAGGGAGACCTCAGAGCTCTGCCCAAGGCCATGTGAGCCAAAATTATCTGCCTGCAAAGTGCATGACAGCTGCACCCCAGAGATTTGGCTTCTCCTGGCTGTGGGGTCTGGGTGAGGCTGAGGAAAAGTTTGTCCTGGGAGGGGAGCTGAAATGGGAATGCTGCTGGAATGGGAATGCTGCTGAAATGGGAATGTCATTGAAATGGGAATGTTGCTGGAATTGGAATGCTGATTAAATGAGAATGCTGCTGGAATGGGAATGTTACTGAAATGGGAATGTTGCTGAAATGGGAATGTTCCTGAAATGGGAATGCTGCTGAAATGGGAATGTTCCTGAAATGGGAATGTTGCTGGATTGGGAATGTTGCAGGAATGGGAATGTTGCTGGATTGGGAATGTTGCAGGAATGGGAATGTTGCTGAAATGGGAATGTTGCTGAAATGGGAACGTTCCTGAAATGGGATCACTGCTCAGCCCTCTGCAGCTCCCGACAGCACTGAATTATGTTTGGCACGTCTCCCCCAAGCTGCAGTGATGTTTATAAGGGTGCTCTTTTAAATGGAAGAAAAATATACCCCAGCTGAATTAAATGGCAGTCATTTCTTTAGAGTGAAATTTGGCAGGGGATGCAGAACAGGATTGTTCTGGCACTGTCCAAGGCAGCTCCACTCTTGTGGAGGTTTCTGTCTCCATTCCATTTATTTATGTACTTCTTGTCAATGTGTAGTTCTCATTCAGGGCTTGGCATGGAATGGGGTGAAAGGGCTCACAGTGCCCACTGAGGGGGAACCCAAAACTCCCTGTGGACAGCAGAGTAACCACGTGGGAGAGTAGATGCAGAGCTGTGGGCATATGAATGTGGTCATGTCAGCATGGAAGTGTTTGGAAGAGCAACTGGATGGTCCTTTTGTGCTTGACAGAGGCAGATGAGTGGGGTGTTCGTGGCTGTGGATGTGAGGAAAAGCACCATATTCCTCCTAACCCACTGTGTTAACATTCCCGATGGATAAGCCACAGAGACAGCAGACTGTCTTTCAGTCCTGGAAAGAGTGAGTGTATTCTTTGGGTAAAGGGTCACTGGAGATATTCAAAACCCACCAGCCCTGACTTTCACTCACAGAATTTTCCAAGACTTTCCCAGAGATCTGTGTCACATCTGCTTAGCATCACCTCCACACCTCTAAGCACTTCCTGTGCCAAACCAGCTCAGCCAAGCCAGGGGAACACAAGAGCCTGGTGGTAACAGCACCTAAAACCCCCACAGGGAGGAACAATTTGCCCTTCATCACCCCTGAAACAGAAAGATGTATTGGGCTACAGTGAATTTCTGTTTTCTCTGCACCCATTTGATTGGAAAAACCTCAACAGCAGCAGTTTGTCAGGAGCACATTACAACCAGCAAACCCAGCTCAAGCAAGAAGGGGATAAGGCCTGGGCTCTGCACACACCAGGGGGGGAAAGCAGCACTTGCAAGCACTTTATTACACCTATAATGCACAAATGGATGTAAAGACTGCCCAGTGACAGATCCAATGTGGCCCAGAAGCTCAGTCCCTCAACAGCCAGAGACCCCATCCCAGCTTCAAGCAGGTGACCTCAGTGTCCATCCCCTCCTACAGCCTCCACATCTCTCCATGCTGGGGGGATTCCAGTGGGAATCCCCACGCAGAGCTCTGGGCTAGACCTGCATCACATCAGAGCATCAGCACATCTGAGCCTTCCACTTGATTCATCATTTTGTAGATAGCACAGAAGTCACAGACAACGTGGCTGGCTCTGCAGACCAGCACTGCAGGAGCTCCCACACCCTCTGGAACTGGTGGGGCCTGAATGCTGTCAGTCACTGTGTGACAGCAGCAGAAAATCAGTGTAATTGGCACTGTAAGGTGTGTGGTTATCCTGCAGAAAATTGCCCCTTGCTGGACCAAACACAATCAAAGAGCTTCCCATAACTCTGCAGTTGAGTGCTCTGAGGCCCTTCAGCAAATCAGTGCTGTTTGAAGTTCTGTAAATGTGGCACAGTTCAAAGGCTGCTGCAGATGGGCACGAGCATCCCACTGACCTCTGCTGCTCCCGTGGGACTGGGCACTGCTGCCTCCAGCCCTGGCCCACCTTCTGCAGCACAGGGCTACATCTCTCAGAGCCCCACTTCACCTGGGGGTGAGATTAATGCTGCCTGTTCTGGCACAGACACAGGCAGGGAAAGCAGGACACAGCACACAGGGGGGAGCAAATCTTGCTTTTTCCTTTTTCTTCTCCCCTGTCCTGACTACTGGTGCTTTCTGTTCCCATCCCCATGGCATTCAGTGCACGAGAAATTAAAGAAGCTGCTGTAGGGAGGAACAGCAGGTGTGCATATGGGTGGGAAAGCTTTCAAATAAGCACTTTAAAATAAATTTTATTAGATAACAATGTTGTATCTGAAGCTACTTAGATAATGGCACATTTATAGCTGGCAGGACTGACAGAGTCTTTTCTACTCACACAGGCACAGAAATATTTGCTTTATCTCATAGCCATGATGGGTGTAAAACTCATTTCTCTGAGGATTTTCACTCTCCCCCAAAGCACTTTGAAAATGCAGAGATCTGTTTGTCCCATTATACACCCAGCTCCTCCTTCTTCCTCAGTTTGGGCAAAAATTCTGGGTAGATCACCACGAATGTGCTTCTTTATTTGTAGTCCCACACACATTCACTCACCTGCCTAATTCCCAGCCCTTTGCTCTTCTCATCAAACCAAGGTATTTACCTGCACAAGTTTGCCTCAAAGGAGAGCAGAAAGAGCTCAAGATATGGAAGCACATCCCAAGTCTGAGAAGTCAACCTCTAATTCTACAAACTGCAACATAACTCCTAATTTTTTCAGCATTGCCCAAAGGAAAAAGAAGGGAATTGGTTCCCACTTCCTTGAGCAGCTGCAATGACATGAAGAGTGACCTTAAAAACCATCACCAACCAGTCAAATTCCTATAATCACTTTGATCAGCCTTCCTGCAGAGCTGGGGCTGTGACAGCAGGCTCAGATATTCACCAAAGCACTGGACTAGACAGGAGGAATTAAGTCCTCCCTCTGCCAGCTGGACTGGCTGGCCAGGGCACTGGGATGAGGAAAGCATCCAGGTCCTGCCTTTTTTGAAGCCTGAGGAACAAATTACCATTTCAAGGCATGGTGTCAGGGGATGGATAGCAAATGTTTTGGCTGTTGGTGCTACTACAGCAATGACAAGGAATTAAGCAGACAGATGTTTAGAAATCGAACTATACACATCAGGCAAGAAAGGAATCTGTATCCTTCCCCAGAGGAATGGATGTTACCATCACTGAGCTTGTAGCTAGGAGTCATCCTGCAACGCCACATTTCACAGAAACATTGCCTTGGCATCCAATATGGGGCCTTCTCAGAAGGGCTTGGTAGTGTAAACTTTCTCGTAAGTGGATATTTTTCCACCTTATGAAGTCACCAGGGTTTTTAATTTCTCTCTCTGTCCAAGAGAGAGCACAGACTGAAATTCCTGTGAGGAGGAGGGCTTGGCCCAGCACTGAGACTGGGAGAAACCCATACTCACCCAGTGCCTGCTCTGGAGAGGACTCATGGTCTCATCTCCCAGAAACACTGAAATTTACTCCAGGTTTTTGTTTTGTTTCTTTTTTTCTCTCTTTTTCCTCTAAGTAATCCTAAGTCTCTGATGGGACTCTGCATTTTGTTTATTCCAATCAGCAGCAACTCTAGTGGCTTTTGGACTGCAAAAAGCAGAGTGAAAAAGCAGGCAGTGGTGGGAGAGAGAGCAACAGACATCTTAGTGCCAGCACTGATGTCATGCTGAATGGACATTTGAAAGAATTTAATATCTCAGTATCATTTGCTTCCAGAAGCAGTAGCTATCCAAAACACTCCAGCATGATTTGCATCCAGGAATTCTGATCCCTATGTGCCCAACAAGTAGAACAAACTCTGGTTTGTATCTCACGTTTCAGGGTCAGGCTGGTTAAAGCTCCCATGACTTCTGGTGTCCAGCTGTTTTATGGCAGTTAAAAAATCATCTTTACTGGCTCGAATGTGGCAGTGCCCCTCCCCAGGAGGTGACCTGAATCGAGGGGCAGGACTTCATGGGGTGACACTGAACTGGACCCCTGTGTCTCTGCAGAGCTTTGGGCTCACTCAGGTTCCCTCCTTCCTCAGGGGCATGGTCTGCTGGCCCTGACGTGCTGGCAAGCCTGAGCTCCCAGTAAAGGGCAGGGATGTGCTGCAGGCCCAGCAGAAAATGACAATATCAAAAGGCAGAAGTGGCACTAGGAAAGGCTGTCCCTACCTTATCTTCATCAGTCAGACCCCACCCCAGCAGAATTAGGGATATGCTGCTGAGATCAGGGATGGAGCCAGGCATCCCTTGGGCAGCAGGGACCTGTTTGCATCAGTCCTGAGCCCCCCCAGTGCCCCTGCCCCTGCCCAGGCAGTGCCAGTGCAGCTGGACAGGAGCAGTGTCAGCACAGACACCCCTGATGCCCCTGCTGTGGGAAGGGCTGGTCCAGCAGCGGGATGGAGCAGCAGGATGGAGCAGCAGGAGCCCCAGCACAGCCAGGAGCTGTGCCTGGATGCTGCCCACACCGTGGGGGCACACAGGCACCACACTGCCCTGGCACAAACCACTGCCAGCATTGCTGCTGCCAGCAGGATGGCACACTGCTGAGCCTGGCTTTGCTCTTCTCCACCACCAGAGCTGGTTTTAATTGATGGAGTGGGACCACTGACAGGGCTGGGAATGCTGGGAGAGAGGATCCTGCAGGATAAGAGCACTCCTACTCCTGCTATTTCACAGCTTTACCAGTGCATAAGCCTTGTTATTCTCAGCAGGTAAAAACCTGTGCTGACAGCAGGCAAAAGGCATCTGCATCACAGGTGAATTTGCTCCTGCAAATGGAGCAAATTAAACCTGGAGCAAAGGGCTCTGCACCACTCTGCCTAGGACTTGTCCTGGGATATTCAACAGGAACACACCTCATAGCACTGGTCTCAGTCTAGTGCCACAGGTTTGGAAGAGGTAAATTGCTAAAGCCATAAATCTGAAGGGGGAACAGGGAAAATCCTGTGGCCAAAACCAAAATCATGGATGAGAGTGTACTGGAGAAACCCTTGGTAGGAAGACAGGGATCCATATTCTGTGGCTGCCCCAGCCAAATCCAGACATTTGGGCACCCCAAAGTAATTCCCTCCATGTATGTGAAAGACTTGGAAAGCACAAACACCATCCCCCAAGCTACAGTACATAAATACAGCCAGGAGCATCTATATTCTTTTATCCAGTATTTATTTATTAATATTTATTTATTACTCAGATATTTATTCATTAAAGATCAGCTTTTCCTCTGCTGGTCCCAGTTGAAACACATCAAACTGTTTGATAGGAATGAGTAACTCTGGAGATAATCCAAACACAAAGAGAAATCAGCAGCTGTATTTCTCACTGTAATCTTTGCTGCCTGGCTGTAGGATTTACTTCCCTTGGATAGATGAAAGGAATTGTACTTTATGCTGAAGCACTAAAGCCACAGGTACACTTTTCCCTCTCATGGCCTTGTCTAAATCACAAAAACTCACTAAACTACCAGCATAATGTATTTGCCCCACATCACTTTTTGCCCCTCATTAATGGGTATAGGGAAGAAGAAAAGGGCAAATATGGGAGCAGTTTGCAGGTACCACTGTGGATACAGCAATCACCTTCATGCTCTGGACAACTGATGTATTAACAGTGTATTAGAAGTGACAGGTTCCAAGGATTCATGCAGTGGAGATGGTCCTCATTTGCCATAATAAAACAGACCATGAAAGTACCTGTCATGATGCCATTAACTGGTTCCTGAGCCCAATTGTGCATCCTGTGCCATGGCTTCTTTACATCTCTTTGTAAAGAGATACTTCACACTCCTTTGATGCTCACATAACTAATCAATCAGCAAGTGCAAGGTGGCCAGAGCCGTGTCTCAGAGTGAAGCAAAGACAATAATTTCTTCTACTTTCCTTCTTCTCCTCTCATGATTTAAAAAGAACCGATTATCATTTACTCAACGGGATTCATTTCCAGCAGGTATTTCTTCAGAGGATGCTCTGATTTTTGCCTCTCAGTTTGGATTGGACACCAGTGTCAGATGAGATTTCAACAGACTCACAGACCTGGATTTCTGATGAAAATTTTCACACTTGCAAATTGATACATTTGCTTCCTGCAAATTACTCACAGTGACTGTTCCCAAAGGCATTCCTGACAGCAAATGCATTAGCTCAGGTATTTGAGCATTTCACCACAACCAAGGGTACAAAAACCAGCAGAAGCAAACATTTAATTTGACAAATATTTAACAAAAAAAACCCAGCACCCAGCCCCTGTGGCTGCCATCCCACAGAAATTATGTTGCCTGTCTAATTTAGAAAGCCTGAATGAAAGGAAATCATCAGTATTCTTTGGGGAAAACTAAATTTACCTTGAGTAAAATCTAGCTTATGCACCAGCCACCAAAAGCCCTGCCAAACTCCCAGACAGGCCTTAAGGACAAATTTTGCCAGCTGTAGGCTACAAAAGTCTGTGTTTAATAAATGTTGAGCCATCAGTTAGTCCCTGGCAGGAGCCTGAAGGGAGAGCATGGCAGTTTTGAAAGGCTGAGGGAGCTCACAGATTCACTCGTCATGGATGACAGTGAGAAACCTCTCAAAGGGTAGTCTGAGAAAATTGGTTCATATAATTACAGAGATTTGTGTCTGTTACAGTTCCAGAAGTTTCACTGTATGCTGGGGATCTCAGCACACAGGAGTCAGAAAAAGAGAAATGTAACGTCGTCTTTGGATGGAGATTGTAGGATCAACACCCACGGGGTAAATGAAGTGTTTGGTTAGGATGGAACACAGCAATCCCTCCCTTGGAGGACACAGAGGTGGCAGAAGAGCCTCACCCCAGCAAACCACCCTGGTGAGCAGGAAAACCAATGGAGCTGGGAACCAGCAGCCACATTTTGATTTATTTCCATGGTGCAGAGAGAAGCAGCTCATTGTTGAAGGCACTGGGTGTGCCAGGGCTTCTCATCAGCAGTGCACAGTTGTGTGGTCAGCCTGAGATGATTTTCAGGGCTGGAATGTGCTAATGTCAGAGTGTTGAGGTCTCATTTAGGGATAGGGTGTCTAAAGTAAACACCAACAGCTCTAAACCACAAGAGTCTTTGCTGCAGCCCTGAATTTCCCCAATGTTGTGTAACAGTAAATTCATCACTTTAATAGCACTCCAACTGAGATTTTAATGAACCAAATATATGAAAAATAAATGTCCAAGCCCATCTATGTTTTTCAGTGTACATGCAAGGCATAAATAATGACTCCACAGAGATGGAAATTGAGGACTTTTAAAACCAGATTTGTCATTTCCCTATCAAGCTTACAACAGGACATTGTGCCACCAGCTCCAACAGTTTTCTGTTAAGTCTCAGATGTAAAATTTTATTTTTTTTTCAACACTCTGGTTCCTGAAATCCCTGGATTGCTGGAAAACATCGCATTACTTAAAAAAAATACATAGAGTTTAGTTTCTAGCCCCTCAGATTAGCTTACAGGTGTGACAAAGAAGATCAAGAGAAACTCAGGTCTACTTTTTCATACTGTCCTGTGGTACCTAAGTCAGTCCCAGCTGGAATTCTGGCTGAGCTCAAGGCTGATGCTCCTGCTACCCAGCAGCCATGGACTCACTGCCCTGACCTGGCACATACATCCTGGGAAAGTCTTGTGCTAAAGACAAGGGCAGGATAAAGACAGTGAAGCAGAACAAACTAAAAAGGCTTTTTGGGGTCTTCCTGATGCAGAATTTCCTCAGACAGAATTTCTGGAGAAAGGGCCACCATAAAGGACCCAAACCAAAACCTTGTGATGGGAGACTCACAGGCTGCAAGGAATTTCGAAAGCTGGCTTTTGACTGCATTTATATGTTGCTGACAATATATTAGTCAAAAACTTTGAATTAATAACTCTTTGAATTTAGTGCCTGAGCTCTTCCAGCAGCCCCTTCCCAGGACAGGAGGCTCACTCTGGCCATGGACCCTGCTCACTGGGGCAGAGAATGGGAAAGGCTTCACGTCAGCACAGTGCTGAGGTTTTCTCTGACTGGAAACGTTCCTTCTGTTATTCTGAACAGTCTGTCCACACTTCACAGCCTAAACTGCTTTAGAAATTACAGCCTGGAATGTAAACCTAGGCTGGGCTGGCTGTGTGCCCTGGCTGCTCCTCCAGGCCTCTCTGCCAAAGGGTATCTGGTGTCAGCAAGAGGGACAGAAGCATAAAAAAGCAAACACCTGGCTCCAGCAGCCATCCACCCTACTAACCAGCACTGTTTGCTTTGTGCCACAAGAGAGGGGAGAATAGAAGCCACATTTTGGACTGCTGAGAGCCAAAACCAGCACATGGGCAAAACACATCCTCCAGCAATTACACTCCCCTCAGGTTTCCATCCACATCTGCATTCTGCCCCAATACCATAGAACTGAGCCTCTTGAAAAAATGGCACCTTGATCTGCCAGTATTGGTGTGGAAAGCAAGCAAGGAGTTTTTTGGGTGAGAAATGCTCAGAACTGCCACTCTGAGTGGTCTGGGGAAGGTTCCCCAGCAGCTGAGGGCAGGGCAGTGCATGGACCATGAGCGTGCCTGCCCCAGCCCCAGCAGCAGGAACAGGCAGGAGACGTGTCAGTCCATCCCAAACACAGCCAGTGCATGGGAATGCAGCCAAGGGAAGCAGTCTGGTCCAGGGCCTGGCCTCCAGATGTTGCCAGATAAGATAAACAGCTTTGCACTGCAGCAATCAGACTTTTCCTCCCCTCTATTAACTCCTGACTTATCAAGGGTTAAGAGGGCTAAAGTTCACACACATTAATGAAGTTCAGACAGAGTGATCTGCCTCATATTAAAGCAAAAACCCCCAAAGCACAGCCCAACTAAATCATGCTAAAGGGTTGCATTCTTCAGCCCCTGTGATGGCTCCCATTTTATCAAGATACCAGCCAGAAAAGGGTTTCTGGCCCCAGATGATGTGCAAGTATTATATCTTAACAGCAGTACATGAAGAACACATCTTCTCCATTACTCTTGTGTTTTTCATGTTAAACTCTCTACCACTATATTTAAGACCAAAGAGAGTTTACAGGGCAAAAGCCAACTATGTTAAGAAAGTCTCATCACATGAAACTGCATCTTAGGTCCAAAGAGAACAAATGAGAAACTGGGTGAAGGCAGAAGCCAGAGTGATGAAGCTAATGCTGGAACTCTTTATCTCACAGAAAAATGACTGGGTAGCTGCTCATTTGATGTGCAGCAATTATAGACTAATTTACACAGTGCCACTTAGTGACAAGTATAATTATGTCCTACTCAGGGTACATATCAGATAATAATTGCCTCCAGCTGAGCTGGAGGTTGTAACCCACTAAAAGGGACTTTAATGATGTGACCAAAGATGGATTTCAGCTGGAAAGTTTATGACTGAGCAGAAGAGCACAGGAGCTGCTCACAGCTTTTTTAGGAAAACTGCAATAGAAGCTTGATCTCCTCTGTATAAATAATTGCACTGATCTATGCATGGAGATGTAACAAAGATAAGAAGGTACAAAACAAAATAGACTTCTAGGGCAGATTTTTCTCTTCAGACTCCATTGGTCTTCCCAGCCCCCAGCTGAGGACTGCAAAGGGAGAGGGGCTGGGATGAGGGTATGGGAGCAGAGATGGGATTAGAGCAGAATCAGAAAAAGCCAGGCTGGTTTCAGAAGGCTTTGGGGTGCTGTGGCTCCACACCAGGAATCCAGCTATACTTGTAATAACCACACTGATGCTAAATTCCTGTGATTTGGGGTGTACTTCAGCTGGCAGCTGCGTTGCACTGAGCAGCAAGGAGCACGAAAATAAAGCAGGACAACAGCACAGGTCATAAAAACTGAGTGGAGTAATAATTTGTGCTGTAAACTAAGAAGCCTTAGGGCTTCTCATAGATTTTATCAGCCTGTTCAGGGGTGCAGCATTAGTAGTAGATGTAGTTTTGATTAACTGCCATAACATGACTCAAATGTGCAAGTGTAGAAATGCATCAGAGTGGGATGTCAGCTCAATGGAACAATCAAAGTCACTTTAAATGAAAGCTCAAGGCACTTTCTCACACGTATTTGTCTTCTTCCTCCTCTCACATGATGAAAGATAAGAGCCAAATTTTATCTCTACTGCTAGATCTGGTTTCTAACTGGAAAAGGATTCTCAAACAAATTCATTAAACAGGTGAGGTGGCTCAAGAGTTTACCCTGAGTAGTTGCACCCACTCTCACTGTCACCATGCCCACTGCACAGAGGAGACACAGCACAGCCTGGGGCTGTAACTCCTCATGGGTGTCCCTGAGCAGGGTCCCTGCCCAGCACAGCCTGGGGCTCCCCCATTCCTCATCCTGCTGGCTGAGAGCTCCTGCAGGCAGGGCCTGGCTAAGCCAGAGCAGTCAGAACCTCTGGGCCAGCCCTTGCTCCTCCACAGCAGCCAGATGCCACAGCAGGGCTTGGGAAACTCCCTCAGGGTGCAGTGGGTACCAAAACTGAGCTTTCACCTGGCACTCAAACTTCACTTGTCCTTGGAAGTAAAGGTCTGCTAAGGTGAGCCTGGGGTGAGGGATTCCTCTGTGATGATCACCATGATTTTGGGAGGAGGCCAATGGCTGTGCTCACTAGACCAAAATTGGCTTAGCAAGGCTGGGTATAATGCCCTGTGACCCTTTGTGCACTGTTCCCACTGTAAAAATAACCTCACATGGGATCATACTTCACATCGTCAGGCAGGAGCATGGGTAGCACACAGAGCTCAGACAGTCCTGTCCCCAAGCCCAGCAGGGATGAACACCCTGTTCCTGCTGCTCACCATCCTGTCTGCTACCCCTGCTTCCCTCACCCACTGGATTCTCTCTCAGCTATTGGAGATAACCAGGATTCCCAGGTCACAGCCCTAACAGCCATCCCCCAGCCCTCCTGCTCCCAGCCAAACCCTTCAGCACACACCATCTCAGATTTTATGCCAATTCTTGCCAGATTAGGGAGTTAGCAGCACCCGAGATCCCACATAGGTTCTGAGATGGGTGTGTTTGCTCATACAGACATATCCAGATAAAACACCTTATTAACTGTGTTGATAATGGACCAAGAGGTGACCTGGGCTGTCTCCACAGAGCTTTGGTAATTAATGCCAAGCTTCACAGAAAGCATTTATAATTAACCTCTTTTTCTTTCTTGCCATATGCTGCAAAAAACAACTGGTACTCTATCAAGAGCTCAGGAATATCTATTAAGCCATCTCAATCAAATCAGGGCAGAAGTAATTTAAAAGACAATTACAGGCAGGAGATGTGAACTCCATTCTCAACTCCAGACACAGCACTGAAGAATAAAATGCCTCAGCTCCCAGGCTCTATGCCAAGGGAAAGCAGCATTTGAAAATCTCTCCAGCCCACAGCACAACTCAGAAGGCCTTGAATTGGAGAGGATGAAGCAAAACCACTAAAAACCCCAATTATCTAGGACTGATTGTTCTTATAATTGCTTGTTTCCAGGTTTACAGCAAAAGCATCAGGTTCTTCATGCTTTAATCTTGGCAACTAAAGTCTGAACATGTTCTCCTGTGAACCTCATCTCACATTTAGGAATACCTAATGAGTCAAGGCAGAATTGCTGAGCACCATCTCAGGACAATGGGAAGCACAAGGATAATGGGAAGCACAGGGATAATGGGAAGCACAGGGATAATGGGAAGCACAGGGATAATGGGAAGTGCTGCTGGAGGGAAGCAGGGTACAGCAGGGTCTGCAGCTGGGGCTGGAGAAACACCAGTGCCAGCCTGAGAAAGTTCTGAGAGTCTGTAAAGCTCTGAGGGGGAATGTGTGTGACCTGCAGGACACACACAAATCACTTCTCTTGGAAGGGATGTGGCAATGAAGCTATTCCCACATCCAGCACTGACTCCTGAGTGATCACAGAGCAGATCTGCCATAGGCAAGAAAACACACTGTACCTCCAGATAAATCACAAGGTAAGGACACAGAGCAGCAGTGTGAGCAGCAGTGTCAATACTGGCTGAAAGTCATGTAGAGAACCCCCCCAAGAAAACCAATGCACTCAATCAGTAACAGCACGAACATCTGAGATCCAAAATTACCAGCATGCTCAGCAAACATCACACCACCAGCTGCAGGGGACTGTATCTCAACCTTTGTTCCAATTGTACCCAAAAAAAGGATATTTTTAGTTATTCTGCTTGTTCTAATTGATTCAAAATTGCTTGTTCATTTTCAAAGCTGCCAGGCCAATACCCCACCACAAACAAGGTAGTGTGATACTGCTCCAGGTATTGCTGAGCTCTCTGCTGGCACTTGCTGATGCTTCCGTGCTCTTATGGAGTATGAAAAGGTCCAGCAGCTCCTTGAGTCACACATACTGTCTCCTTTTATGTCTTACAAAGAGGGAATGTTTTATTCAGAAGGAATTGAGGAGTTAAAGAAAATATTACTGTGGTATTATAGCTATTAATCACACAGTACCTAGTGAAAGGTGCACTGAGGGAAACTGTGAAAATAATCAGAAGTGAGGCTTCCTTGCTGTCTCAGGATGGGCTTTGTCATCCTACATCACAGGTTTTCTTGGCTGTCTGTGACTTGATGCTCATTCCTCAGGGTCCTCCTCCTGCTTTGAAATCAGGTCCTGCTTTGCATATTCCAGTCTACCAGAGGAAGAAAACAAATCCAACCACTGGGAAACACGAGTGACCACAAAAAGAACAATGAAACCAGCAGAAATATTCCCCCAAAATGCAGCTGCAACAACAATAGCTCCCAACAGCACTGAGGATGTGTCCAGAGCCACAGCACCTGGGAATAACCACGTAGCTCTCTGCACGTGTTCCCAGAGCAAACCTTGGTTGTGTTTGCCCACTGCCAAAGCAATGCCCTGCAGGCAGTGGCACAGACACAGAAAGGGGAAGCAACTTCTCCACCCTCACTCAGCAGGGCAGTGACAAAGCTGAAACTTGTCCAAATCCCAAATCCCTGAGTTCTGGTCCAACACTCCAGGTACCAAGCCACATGTTCATGCAGATGCCAGATGGCAACAGGAACAGCCAGCACAGGATGTGCCCTCGCTGGGAGGGGAAGAGCATCGAGTGGAAAAGGGTTCAATATTTCATTATAACATCATTTCCCGCCACCCCTAATGTTAAATTAATCCCTGTCTGACAAGATCAGCTAAACTCATCCTTGAGATAAATTAGGTCAGCAATAGCCTGAATTTTAAAAGAAAAAAAAAATCTGATTGAGTGTTGCAAGTTTCCTCCATGGCTGATTCCCCTGTGAATTATTCATCCCAGCAGCAGCTCCACATTGCTCAACAGGAACATTCCTATAGTCAAGAAAGCACTTCACCAGCTGGACAGGGCAAAATAAGCCAAATTCCCCCAAAATATGGTGGCAGGGCACACCCTGGCCCACTGTAAATCGTCCTTCACAGAGCTGCATCCCTGCCCACCACCTTTGCCTTCCTTGTTCAGCAAGCACTACAGCATTTGCCTTTGAAGATTTGGCCTCAGGATCAAAAACAGCCAAGAAATTCCACTGGGGCATTATTTTTTTCTCACCCTGCCAAGAGCAGATTGCTGCAACAGTCATTGATAAAGTGACTCAGAGCCTCTGTGAGCTACAGAAGAAAAATGGAACAGCAAAATCGTGGCTATTCCAAAGCTGTTGCAAAAACCTGTGTCCAATCATTTATTGGCTGCACCTACATGCACTTTAGTTGGTCCTACAAGATTTTAAATGCCTCCTAATATAGTGATGTCTCAGATTATCTTTTTACCTTATATAAATGAATTTAAAACTATTTCAGATGGATAGAAAATTCTCTGCTTGCAAATGAATGTGCTTCTATCACAGAGAAACCTGAAAATGTTCTCTAAATTAAAAATCACCTCTTCCGAATAGCACAGACCTGGTTGTTTTAGAGCTATGCAGCTTTTACTTTAAGTATTAAACTAATCTCCAGGGCTTAAACCCCACAAGTTTTAAGATAGAAGATACTCTCAAAGATCTATTTAATTGTTATTAGATGGAAGAATTTAAGATACTGGATGGGAGATAAGCCTGTACAGAAACAGAAGCTGTTTTCTAGTTCTAGTAGACAATCAATCATGCTTTTGGTCTGTCTCTGGCCTTGGCTGGTAATAGATCACAGACATTTTCATACCCAAGTTCAAAAAACAAACAGAAAGCCAGCCACAAAATAGTCACATTGCCAAAACACATCTTAAATAACACACAAGAAAAATGGCCACAAACCAGTGAGGGTGCCAAAACGCATCAAATGTTAAGCAGGCTGTGGTCTTCAGGATGTCAGGGTGAGACAGGCTGGTTGGTGATGGCTTTTCAAGAGAAATTTTGGGGGTTTGCAGCTATTCCTAGCAAAGTCATGCTGCCACGAAAGGAAAACAGCACTTGGTTTTTAGAGATCATGATTTGTGGAGCCATTTTATGAAAAAAGCCTCTGAGAAAGAGGCCTCTGAGAAAAGTCTCTGAGAAAGTCTTAGAAAGGGTGGAAACTGGTGTAAAACAATTGGAGTAGTTAATGTTTCAAAGACAAAGAGTACAAATAAAAGGTTGCACAAAGCAGAAGTGGCTTCAGCTGCTGCCCAGACCTCTCCTCACAGGGACAAGGGATGTCAGGAGGAGCCACACTAAAAAAGGCAGAGAGAGAAAATGGTGAAAATTGACATTTTGGGATTAAAAAATCAGCATCTCTGGGCTGAGAGCTAGCTTCTCAGGCAAGGAAAGCAAAGAAGGGAGGTGGTGTCATGGTCAGGACTCAGGGACATGTGGCCATGAGAAGCACAGTGGGGACATCCTCACACCTTGAGATAAACACCAGAGAGTGGCCTTGAGCTGGTGCTCAGGGCACCCTCATACCAAAACAAACCCTTTACCCTTGGGAGTATAAAACTGCAGCACACCTGGGGTGGCACCCAACAGGAAAGCCACCACCTGAGTGTGACACACGGTACACAGGCCACGCTCGTGCCAGCAGGGTCACCCCAGCAGGGCACAGCATGCAGCACATGCTCATTCTGTAACCACAGAAGGGAAAGGAGCGTGAGGAAGTTCTCATCTGGAAGATAATTCAAAGGGAAGCAGCAGGATCCAGCTTCAAAGAGCACCAGTGAGTCAACTTTCCAGGAAGAGAGCTGGTGGCTCCAGGGAGCCACCTCAGCCCTGAGCCATCAGTGGTGATTGTAGCTGAAGAAAGGGAGCTGGGCTGGCATCACAGTGCTGACCTTTGTGACAACTGTGATCAGACAGAGCTGAGGGAACAGTCTGTGCCTGCACCCGCTCACTGCAGCCCTTGCACAGCCCCAGAGCAGGAACTTGGTGCCCAGCCCACAAGCACAAGAGGGCTCTGCTGGCACTCGGAAGGACTCATGTTACTGTAATTCTTCTGTGTTGAGAAGAGATGGAAAATAAAACTCCATTTTCCTGAAATGATCCTCACTCTCCATCCTTGCACGGTATCCGTGGCATGTGGGCACCACACCAGCTCAGGATACAGACACTGACTCCAGGAGCCTTTCCCTCCTCCTGGTAAATCCATCCAGCCTGAGCTGCTGGGAGCAGTGAGCAGGCACAAACACACTGAGCACTGAGGGTGGGGTGAGGGCAGACAGGTCAGACACAGACTGCTGCCCACAGCCCAGCAGACACCGGATGCTGTCCCATCACTTCGCATTTTTACTCCTGTCATACCTGGAATTTCTCAGCAAAAGCAGGAAGGAGGAAAGCTGCAGTCCAGGGATCCCTCTGCTGGCCTCTGCTGCTTAGACCTACCACAGTGTGCTCCTCTGCACATCCCTCCTGCTCAAATGAGGATCCCCTTTGGAAATTCAGGCTTCATTAAAAGCAGCAGGCAGTATGCAATCACTTCTCCTGCTTTAACGTGGATGCTCAGTAACAAATGTGCTGTAACTGTCATCTGCTATATTCCTCAGATCTGTTTTCAGTCCACATCTCCGAGTTTAATGCTCTCTGGAATTAGTAAAGTCTGAAAAATATCACTCCTCATAGCTTCTGATTGAAAACTGGGAGCAGGATTAGCTAACTCCTCTCAGAAGGTGCCAAGCACCGTGGAATCAATGTGACAAAGAGCAGGACAAACAGAGAGGCTGAGGTAGAGCTACAGCACAAGCATGACACTGAAATGAGAGAGAAAAACAGCAAGACTGAAATAGAGAAAATATGAGACAGATAGAGGGCAAGGAAAATATAAAGAAGAAAATGCCCTCAAAAGTGACCAGAAAATAAGGGTCCCTTACCCCATGACCAGCTCTCAGAGGCTGCTGCAGCCCTGCCATGAAGGGACACAGCAGGAATAGAGGTGGTCCTGTACATTTAAAGCTACCTTTTATTTCCTATTTCCAGCTTTCTAATTCCACTAATCCCAAAGGGACTCTAAAGATCACAGCTATGCTGTATATTGAACTTCTGCTGCAGAGATCTCCACAGGCACGACTCTGAACTGCCAGTCTGAACTGAGAGAACTCTCTGGGACATACTAATATTCAGAATAACAAAAACAAGGAAAAAAATCCAAAAAAACAAAACCTCAAGGTTAATGCCATCCTTCATTGGCTGCTTTGTGATTCATTCAGGTTATGGCTAAACACCTGCAAACAGAAATGAATTGACAAAATTAAACTCTCAGCTTGTTATTGTGACAAGTAGCTGTATCTATCCCAGGTCACAGATGCAGTTGCCTGTCAAGGGTACCAGCTGAACAGCGTGCCTGGTTGGCATATGGATGAAGATACTTGAATTTAAGTGCTTCTGTACCCTCCTGTGGGAGGGTTGAGAAGAGGGCTTCTTTATCCTCTAAAGAAAAAAACAAGACCTTCCTGAAGTATTCACTTCTTTATTTTATTCTCTCCAACATAAAGCTTAAGCAAAGTAATTTAAAAGTTGCTTCACTGCCAGCATGGGCTCCAGCTCCAGGGGAAGCTCCTCACCTGCCTCCCTCCATACTAAAAGGACACCCAGCCCTTTTTCCCTTCAGTCTCCAGATCTGCTGCAGAAGCACAGCTCCCTCGAGTCACAGGCTGGTTTTATGAAATGCCATAATTGAAAAACCTTCACCTCAGGCCTTTGTGCTCTCCCCATGGAAGACAAGCTGCTCACAAAGACCCACCCCAGGTAAGGCTGCAGGGACAGGAAGACCTGTGACACCTTGGTGACTCTCAGTCAGTGAATGAAAAGTCCAAATATTCTCATAGCACCAGGAGTCCTGCTCCAAGCTACACCTGAGGGTTCAGCCTGAGCTAATTTCTGAGACTTTTCTCCCCCAGGTATTGGTCTTGCTGCTGGCTGTGCTGGCCTCTCGTGCACTGCTTCTTAGCCAGCAGCCACTCCTTTTCTAGCCCAGGCTCTCCAAGGTAGCAAGATTCCATATTTATTCATAAAGGCAAATCACATTTCCCTGTGTGGAGGAGGTGTTCCTATGGAAACGATTCAGACACATTTATATGAATGGACAATTTTACAAATTGCACAAAAATCCTTGACATCATCAGAGCTGAGGGCAGACTCGGGGACCAAACAAAGTTCTTAAACCTCAGCAGCAGCTGTGTGGAGATAAATAGTCGTGCAGCAGTGGCAGGCAGATAGAACAGAGATGGAATTTCCACTAATGCTGACTTTGGGCAGTGGGATACAGCAGGCAAGAGTAGCATAAGCAGAGGGTGCCTGAAGAATTTCTTTACCAATAGTTTCTTCTACCAGGTTTTGGACTCATATAAATTGTAGTGAAGTCTCCCCCAAGACAGACCCACACTGCCCCAAGAGAAGGTTCTCCATCACCATCAACACTTGCACCAGGGAACAGGGGACTGTAGAGTTGGTTTTCATTATGGAGCTGCAGAGGAACCAAACCAGAGAGCAAACCAGAGGCCAGCAAGGTGTCACAGTGCCCAAGTCTGCTTCAACAGAACCACTGCTGTGCACAGGGAAGCCTTTGGCCTTCACCTGGGCTGAGTCCAAAAACAAACCTGGGGGCTTAAGCTTTTGCCTGGTCTGTAAAGAAATTAATACTGAAATAAGCCAGTACATGTTCATCAGCACACATTGCTTGGTCACCCTAAGGGTTTTTACTGGGGCAGCAGGAACAGGGGACAGTGGCCTCAGTGCTGGCTGGTGGCTCCCAGGAGTGTTAGCTCTGAGGCCACATTTATAAAGTATTATTTCTAATAATTTTTCAGCCACCTTAAACTGGAGTGCAGTCTCCAGAGACCCCCCGGTGAAATGACTCAGCCCTGAGTTAGATATGCAGGGAAAGGAGGCATAATCTGAGCTCTCCACGGGCTCAGGTGTCCCAGCTGCCTCTCTGGCTTTACAGTGCTGGGTTAGGTGGGGACAATCTCCCCTCAGCAGAGCAGACACTGCTGATGCCCTGTGGCTGAAAGGACAAGAGAGCCACAAACAAGTCCAGGGACAACTGCTCAGAGACACCCAGAGCATGACAGGGTCCTGCTGTCCTCTGCCACGGGCTCTCAAAGGACCCAGTGCTCCAGAAGAGGCTGTAAAAGCAATTCTTAGCTGAGGCTGCTGAAAAAACAGGCTCTGGGCTGGTCCTACAGCTCCAGCTTAACTCACTGCAGCTTTTGTGGCCACCACCACCAGGTATGGCCCTGCTAGAGGGGACACAGTTGCCATGAAAGTGTTCATCAGGCACATCCAAAGATCATGTTCCCAGTTCCCACTAACTCCATTCAAAATCCCTCCTACTTTGGAAAGCTCCTTTGCAGTAGCTGAAGCATTCAGGCTTCATCTCAATCTGCCAGCTGTTTTCCTCCTCTCACTGAGATGTTTCAGTGGGCAGTGGAGTGATGAGACTGTTCCTTCCTTCAGCTGGGATTTCAACAGCAGCTCTGCAAATGCCATCGTACAAAACAGAATCTCAAAGCCACACACTGCCAAGGTTACCAGATTTGGGAAGCACTTGCCAAGTAACACAAGCAGGGCTTGGAGATGAGATTGTTCTAAGAGGCAAAACAAGTTTCAATCCCTCAGTGGGAAAGAAAAGTCCTTCCTATGAGAGATAATTTCTCTATTTGCATATCAAGTAATGATCTTCTGACATTCACTTTAAAGCTGCTCCAGAAAACCTTCTGCTGTACAAAGTTTGAACTGATCACACTCCAAAGTGCACAAAGAGCAGGCTGTGTCTGCAGTGCCAGCACTAATCAGTAGGGATTCAAGCTCAGCTTTTCCATATGTGCTTCTGCACTGGTCGCTCCAATTTACAAACCAGAAGTTATTTTGTGAACTCCTTTAAATTATAAGTGTCAGAACTACTTTAAATTATACTAGTCATCAAATTTTAAACTGCTCATGGATAATTCACTGCAATTGGGAGAAACTCATCAGATAAATTTTTGGCCAATGTAATTGCTTCCATGGCTTTGCAAATATATCAGAAATCCAGAAATTTAGCAAATATGGGGGAAATTTACATTCTGGGCTAGTTCCAGCCTCACCTGTATTATTGATTGTGGCTACAGCAGTGGAAATCTCTTATATAGACATAAAGGGCAATGAATACCCAAATACTTCTGGCCAGAGAACTACCCCAGAAATTGTCACAGATCAAGCAGCAGGCAGGTCTGCAGCCCCTTTTCCATGATATCCAAAACCACTTGGGGTCAACAGTTTGGAAATCACTTGTTTGTATCAGAAAAGCTTTTCCCTCCTTGAAATCAGGGTAAGATGAGCTGTTGGTCTCTGGCAGTGGCTGCTGGTGAGGTTTGATGCTCATTCCCAGTGCAGGATCTCCTCAGCACTGTGCTTTGTTTAACATCACCCCATTTGCCCCCTCCATTCTGTTACTGGCCACTAGACCAGCCCTTAATGCAACTGTTCCTAATTTGTGGGAAGGAAAATTGGGATTAAGCTAAGGCTTTAATAAGGATGATAATCATTATCAAAATGCTATAGTTAATAAACAACCCTCCAGCAATGGGTTTGATCTGTGACACTGAACAGTTTGCCATCCTGGATTTCTGAATTTGTATTGATTGCTCTTTGCATACACCCAGAGACTCCTTCAACCTCACAGCTGCTGGCACATAAATTCCCATCTCCAACCCTCCTGAGGCTGTAGAGCTTTAAGGAAGCAGGGCTTGTAGGGTTTTTACAGGTGAGATCCTGTCACCTGCTAAGGAGGGGCAATGGGAGGAATCCCTGCAGCCTCACCAGAGCACAGCTCACTGCTTGAGGACAAAGAGTCATGATCTGCATTTATTGGAAGGAAAAGGGACAAAGACATCACTCAGCGCAACTGGAGCAGAAGGAGAGCATTTATTTATGTCTGTGGTAAATCCAGTGTACCCACACAATCCCTTAAATCCCTCAGCAGGCTGCAGGATAGAATTCTTTAGCTCATGCCCACCAGATGCAGAGTGGAGACCCCAGGCCTGCTCCCCAGGAAAGAGGTCTGGGAGTCCTCTCTCTGCTCCTTTGGGACACTGACTCAGAGGCTGTTTGCAGTGGCTGTTCCCGAGATCTTGAGCACCAAACCATCTTTAAAGGTCCTGCCAGGTTTTATTCCATAGACTCTGAGTGCTCTGCTGCTGACAGAACAGCCCCTAAACAGCACACAAATGTTTCTACAGCTGCAAGGGGTGTCAAAAGATCCTTTACTAAATAGCATCATGCCCAAGGGTTTTGAAGGATTCATGAAGCAGATCTAACCATCCTCTTCCTCCAACTATTTAATTCCTGCAGTGGAAGATACTGCACAGGGCTACACAGCCAGACTGGTCTGTGCTAATCATGGCTTTACTGCATGCTCAATACATGACCTCAGCTCCCTCTGATCTGCAGTTGGTCTGTGCCAAGCAGATGGCAGGAATCCATAATGTGCACAAAAGCTTTTACTGTGGCCATTTGTGTGACAATGAGAGTCATGAGGCACCACTGTGCTCAGGCACTGCTCAGTTAGGCTGAGATGGGGACACTGACTGCCCTGAGAGAATTCCTAATTCAAGAGGAGGACAAAGGAAGGCAGGGTGTCCAGGTGGGGAAGGACAGCACTGCCACTTGCAATGACAAAGGACTTTGTGGCAGGACAAGAGGTGAAGCTCTCCCATTCTCCCTTGTCATGAGTGACCCAGATCCCACCCCTGCAGGTGTTCAAGGACAGGCTGGATGGGGTTTTGAGCAGCCTGGTCTAGTGGAAGGTGCCCTGCACATGGAGGGAAGATTGGAACAAGATGTTCTTTGAGGTCCCTTCCATCCCAAACCATTCTGTGATTCTAGGAAGATACTTTCCCAGCCTAGAGATCCTCCACTACTGAATATGACACATTTACACTTGCCAATGAAAAGCCAAATGGAGTGTGGAATTATTATCTGCCAATATGCCACGTTGGAAGGTTTTTTCAATGTTTGTTAAAAAGCGTGCAAACAGCCTCTTGCTGTGATTGAACTGCCTTAATTCCCCTCCAAAGCTCCCTTAGCCAGCCTTTGTCTAAAGCACAGAGAATGGGGCAGGATAACCCTAGAGCAGGTTGGAAATAGTCCCACTCCCCCACTGACCCCTCAGGCTGCTCCTCTCCAACAGCACAGCAGAGCCAAAGAGCATCCCTGACCCCAAACAAACCCACACAGGGCACCAGAAATCCATGTTCTTGCTTTTGTTTGTCACAAATCTTCTGTGCTGGCTCTGTGGGATTTCTGAGAGCTCCCTGGTCTGTGTATGAGGCCTTAGGGCTCAGGTGGGGGGGGACAGCCCCTAGGAAATCACTTTTTGTAATTTCGTCTCATAAACAACTTGGTAAAGGAAAAATATCTGATGAAAAACAAATGAAACAAGCAATACGAATGATGAAACAACTGACATGACTCAAAGCCCCAAACCAGCATGAGATCTCAGAGGGGAGGAATGCAGAGATTAAAAGCTTTCCCTTGAAGACAGTACTTGGAACAGGGGTGGTTTCCTTCCAAATCGGGTCACTAGTGCCATTTTTCAAACTACTACTTTGGATCTATTCCACCTGATAGGCAAATTCTTCCACTTGGTCACATCCCTCAGGGAAGTCATAACCTCCTGTTTGCACTTTCCCTGCTTGCTTCCCTGGGAACAACATCAGCTCCAAATGCAGATTTATGACTTGGCTGATGGAGGAGAGCCGAGGAAAGCAGAGAGGAACAACTCAAACAAGATACGGCTGTGATCAGTAACACAAGTGCCAAGGGAAACACTGGAGGAGGGAGAGAGGCCAGAACTGCTCTACTCAAGGATGTGCAAGGCTTTGGGAGCACTGGAGAAACAAAGACACATCCAGTGAACTGCCCTGGCCCAGCCCAGTGGCCCCAAAGGCCAGGGGAAACACAACAGTTCAGGACAAGTCACCCACAGCCAGGCTGCAACACAAAGCAGTGCTCCAGGCCTGGCAAGTTTCATTGCTTTGGGGGTTTTCTCAAAACCATTCTGGCTGGTCATACCTTGGTGGGGCTTCTGCATCACTGTCTCCCCTTTCTTTGCTGTCCCAGAAAACACTGTTGGGAAAAGCAGCCTCCCCCTGCACTGAAGAAAAACACCAAAGTCTCTGCAGCAAATGCTCTGTAAAGCGTCTCTTAAAAAAAATAA